>JAJOZX010002393.1:420000-462500 GCA_023014485.1 Bathynomus jamesi
CCGCACACGAAGGGTAGCAAAAATAACTGAATACCCGGTTAGGTTCATTGAGTGCCCGGTTAGGTCAACTGTACGCCCTTGACGATTGGTTAGGTTTAGTCGTGATATTTTCGTTAAAACTAACGAATCTATCACGACTAAACCTAACCAATCGTCAAGGGCGTACAGTTGACCTAACCGGGCATTCAAATTTTATCCTACGTAAATAATGGTTTTTACAAAATTCTCCATGTTAAGAATAGCAAACCCAAAAGTTTCCATGTCAAGAATAGGGAACCCAAAATTATCCATGTCAAGAATAGCGAACCCAACACCCTATGGGTTCGCTATTCTTAACGTGATCCATAAATTATATATATATATATATATATATATATATATATAAGCATAGTACGAAGGGAGAAAATGATAACCTTCTCGTGAAGCACAGATATCACATGCGGTTGGACCATGTCCGCAAGCATCTGTAATGTTTACTTACAAGGGCATATTTACGAACGCGAACTAAGATTCAATTGCATTATAAATCTTTTGGGAAAATTTCACACACAAATTAAACAATGTCATCCAACGAGAAATCGTATTTGTGCGCGCATTTAAAACACATCAAAAGTACCGTATTGCTACAGTATGTCACACACACACACAATTTACTACTAAAACCAGACTCAGAAATTTCTCCCAACTTCATTGTGCGAATGTTAAAAGAGTGATTTAAAGTACCCGAATACCCTGCCCCTTTAATTAAAGCCATAATCCTTTTAAACCAACAGAGAAGCCTCACAAATTCGATTTTGGTTTAAACCGCAAAACCTTCTAAGAGAAAAAAGTTATTTGATATTCAGTTATGGGGAATTTGGTGTGTGTGTGTGGTGTGTGTGTGTGTGTGTGTGTGTGTGTGTGTGTGTGTGCCGTAAGGACGTCTCGTACGGCGACCAGATCAAATTTCATTCATCCATATAGTATACAGTATATTGTTCCAGTTTTCATGAACTTGACCCAGCCTTCCACGTTTGTGAGAACGGGACTTGCATCTGAACGAAACGATACATTATTTCTAAATGATATTACAATATCCTAATCCAACAATGGTCTTGAAACAAAGAACGAAGGTTCAAAGAACCATACTCGCGAAATTCCTCTTCCTTTAAAAGAGAAATTCCATTTGCGTCGTGTTCACATTGGTTTGCCGGGCTACACGTAGCCAATGTCGTAACACCGCTTCCCATTGATCAGCGAAGTTAAGCGACATTGGGTCGGATAGTAGTTGGATGGGAGACCGTCCGCTGCGTCCAGACAATGTAGCGACGCGTGGTTCGAATCCCACGTAAAGCTGTAGGTCCCCTCCGTCATATGACCTTAGACGTTGCGAAGGAGGTTAAACAAAACCAACAATTATTAATATTATTATTGGTTTTGCCGACTTTATCGGAATCCTCAAATCACTCATTTATTGTTTATTTTTCGCCCAAACTTTATACAGAAATTACTTAAATCACATTTAAGGTATTTCATGCTGTTGGAGCATTTCATTACTTTTTACCAATATATTCCTTGGAACTGGTTCAGAATTTGATCACATACTGAATCATTGTTTAAATGAGTGGAGAGATTTTGTAAAACTTGAGAAACCTTAACCTGGGAAACTTAATCCTCAAACTCTGTCTTAAGGTCAAGCTTATTGCCCTCCCACCTTAGACATACAGCTTAACGTGGAATCCGAACCACGACTCACCAAGGTAGTTAGAAATTACAGTCGATCTCACGACCTCCCGATCAGCAGCCCAGCAACTTAGCCATCCAGGGTACCCATTTATCTTCCAAACTATTTTTGATAGAAGGGTGAACAGCTGTGTAAGCTGCACGCCGTTTGCTCTGACCGGAAATCGAAACGGGGACGGTGAATTCTAGTTAATGATGCTAGCCACTACACCACCAAGGCGCGATATATATATATAATATATATATATATATATATATATATATATATATATATACAGGGTGTCCGAGAATTATCTGTACAATTTTTGGCTGTTATTAAAAGTCAACCATGAAGTGTAGAAATTCCAGTGTTGTCCCATTTTACAGAGAATCTCATTAAGTTTTTTCTAATACCACGTTTTGACAAGTTTTTTAGAAATGTACGCGGGTGACAGACATTGATGATTTAAAAGCAAGAATCACAGCTGCTATTGAGCGAATTGATGTGGATATGCTGCAGCGTACATGGCAACATTTGGAGTATCGATTGGATGTTTTGCGAATCACTAATGGTGCACATATCGAATGTTTGTAACAACGTTACTTTAATAAAAGAAACTTTTGAAAATACAGATTCTAAATAATCTTGTTTAAGAATTTTACGCGTGTTATCAAGAATTTTATTAAAAGATGAAATTGTACAGATAATGTTCGGACACACTGGAATTTCTAAAAAACTTGTCAAAACTTGGTATCAGAAAAAACTTAATGAGATTCTCTGTAAAATGGGACAACACTGGAATTTCTACACTTCATGGTTGACTTTTAATAACAGCCAAAAATTGTACAGATAATTCTCGGACACCCTGTATATATATATATGTGTATATATATATATATATATGCGTGTATTTATTTTTGTAAATGTGCCTCGGTGGTGGTGTGGTTAGCGTCGCTAACTACGAATCCATCGGCCCAATCGGCCCCGGGATCAAGACCCAGTGACGGCAGGCGGCGCGTAGCAAAACCCAGCTGTTCATCCTTCCACACAATAAAGAAATTAGTTGGTAGATAAATGGGTACCCTGGGTAGCCTAGTGATTAAGACGCTGGGCTGCTGGTGGGGCGTGGTTTGGATTCTACGTTAAACTGTAGGTCTAAGGTGGAGTGACAAGCTTGACCTTCGTCAGAATGAACAATTCGGCCGGAAGTAAAACCATGATTAACCAAGGTTATATACACTGAGTGGCAGAAAAATCGGCCCACTTGGAATATCGCGAAAAGCAAAAAAGTGGGCAAGCTTCTGTTTATAAAAATTTTAAAATTCGAAAATTTAGTCTATGAGGACATCAAAAATCATCAAAGACCTACTTAATACAATTTATTATCAAAAAATACTGTACAAAAAATTGTGACTAAAAAAAAAAAACATTTCGACAAAAACAAAACATTGAAAAAAAAACAATAAAAAACAAAAACAAAAACTTGTGATCCAGGGTTGATAAGAGGTGTTACTTCCCATAACTTGAATGACTGCAGCCATTCGTCGATTCATCCCATGAGATCGGCGATCACATCCTGTAGGATTCCCTCTCACTCTTCAGTTAAAGCTTGTTGTAGCTCCTATAGAGTGTTAGGGGCTACTAGACGAGCCCTAAGACGCCGTCCCAGAGATGTTATATGGGGTTCAGGTCGGACTTCGGGAAGGCCACTCGATTCGACGAATTCCAGCTTCGTCAAGGAAAGCGCTAACGGCTCTTGCCGCATGGGGTCCAGTTATCGTGCTGTAGAAGGAAGTCTTCGCCAACGAAAGGAGCAAAAGGGATCACAGGCTCCAGCAAGATCTCTTCCACGTATCTTGAGGATGTCAATGACCCACCAACAACAACGACGAGCTCACAGACCATGACTGAGCGTCCTCCAAAAGCAACCCTCTCCGTAAAAGTGCACGGGGCGAATCTTTCTCCTGTTCTTCTCCACACTCCCGTCCATCGGATGTTCGAAGATTAAATCTTGATTCGTCCGTGAACAATACTCGTCCCCATTGGACCATAGTCCAATTGACATGCTCACCAGCGAAAGCAAGACGAGCATTGCGGTGGTGTGGGAGCAATTCCGAGCACATTGCTGGACGTCTAGCATGTAAGCCACTTTCCATAAGTCTCCTTCTAACGGTTCGCTCCGATACACTGACGTCTCGAGACCTTTCCAGCTCATTGCGGACGTTTGTGACAGTCAAGCGACGATCTCGCAAAACACTCAAAACGATGAAACGATCGTCACGGGCAGATGTGTAGCGCGATCTTCCAGATCCTGGTCTTCTGGTGTACTCTCCTGTCTCCACATAACGTTGGTAGACACGTCGAACCGTGGTTCTTGGAATTCTTAGCGCATCGGCGACGTAACGCTGGCTCCGACCATCTTCAATTAGGGTGACGACTCTTGCGACGTTCACGGCACTCAAATTCATTGTAAATGTCCAATTCTGAAACCCAAAAGAATTAGAAGTCTATCTGTTACTAAACGCAAATGCCTACTCCCACTAGTCCAGGGGTTCCCAAACGTTTACCACCAAGGACCCCTAAATATTAATTCCGTACGGACATAGAACCCCCACAAAAAAAATTATGAATTCAGTTACAAACTATAGTATATTTCATAAACATAGATAGCTTTTAAATTAATGTAAAATTAAACATTCTACACTCATTAAACCAGTTTAATAAACACTTACCGAATGTCTAGTGTGAAATGGAAATTTATTTTAATATAGTTAATGTTACTATTTTTCCAAAAGCTTAGAGACCCCCTGGAAGCTTCCTACAGACCCCTGGGGGTCTGTACAGACCACTTTGGGAATCCCTGACCTAGTCGATGAAAAAAGTGGCACTAGCAGTCTAAGAGCAACTGTCGAATTCTTAAAAGTCGAAAATTCGTTACAGCTAGTGTGTTCGCAGCTGACGTTGTTTTGTCTCGTTATTTGGTTGCCTCATGGACTATATTTTCGAATTTTAAAACTTTTATAAACAGAAGCTTGCCCACTTTTTTGCTTTTCGCGATATTCCAAGTGGGCCGATTTTTCTGCCGCTCAGTATATATATATATATATATTAGTGATGTAGCGGATGTCATTTTTTTCACATCCGCGGATGCGGATGCGGATGAGGATGTTTGATTTCAACATCCGCGGATGCGGATGTCTACATTTTCGTTATTTTTTAGGATATATTCGAGATTTGTTGTGTTTAACGTATATAATAAGTTATTATATAGAGAGAGCTGTAGCTATAATGTAGTATAATTGATTAATTGTACAATAATTGCTGTACTTTTCCCTGAACATATAAAAAAATAGCAAGCATCTAACTAATATAGAAATCAATTAGTGAATTCGTCTGCAAATAAATTCGTTATATTTTGTTGAATTTCAGCCACAATTAGAAACCATAATTGTGTTACCCGACCTCTTTCCCCAACCTCCACCCTTATAGAAAGAGATCTTTAATTAGCTTGATAACTATTTATATTAAGTTTAAAGTTTTATTAGGCATATTTATAAATGAGTAATTAAAATAAAGTAAACTAAGATGTTCATCGTTTAATATTCAAACTTAATTATAGGAAGGTTATGCTTAAGGAACATTAATTTTTCTGCCTTTTCTGCTGCCAGTCTGTTTCTCTTTTCATCATATATTAATCCAGCACTGCTAAATAATCTCTCGCTTGGTACGCTTGTTGGAGGACGTGCTAAATGTTTCCTTGCAAGTTTACTCAAGTATGGATAGATATTCTGCGTATTTTTCCACCAACTAATAGGATTGTCACATGCAGCCAGGCGTTTTTCTTGGTGATAGCTCTCGATCATTTTTACTACATCTTTTGACATCGCGTAGGTCTCGTCATCGCTGCTTGACTCAAGAAACTGAGAGAGAGATTCTGTGATAGATTTGCTTGTTGAGGGTGTTGGTTCTGTCACTGAAACTTTTATTCTTTTGGTGGGTGGCGAAGCGACAGATTCAAGAGATTGAAGCTCTTCAACTGCTTTGCCAAGTGATGATTTAACTCGTTCTAATGTACTAGGTGAAAATAACTTAGCTTTGTAACGTGGATCTAAGTAGGTTGCAAGAGAGTAACTTCATACAAGAACAGCCTCTCGTCTTGTCGCTTGCATCACTTTTGCGCACAATGAACTAGTTCTATTATTATAGTAGAATTTGATAATTTCCGCTTATTAATGACGTTTTATCTCAACGGTCCACATCCGCACGACATCCGCAGTCCAAAGTGCGGATGCAGATGCGGATGCGAGACAATGTGCGGATGTTCCGCGGATGCAGATGCGGATGTGACCTACATCACTATATATATATATATATATATATATATATATATATTCCCGGATTTAGCTATAGGCGAACTAGGCGATCGCCTTGGGCCTCGCGCCAAAGGGGGGCCTCGCTCAAGCCGTTTTGCGCGTTCTGTTCAAGTGATATTAATGATTTAGAACTCTATGAAGAACTTAAAGTACTTTGCAGGTTTATACCTGAGAAAACATCTCGGAAATGCCCTTGTTTATATAGTGCAAAAACAACTAAGTGAGATTTATCCTAATGTTTATGCTGCACTTCGAATAGTATTAACCATCCCAGTTACTGTTGCTTCGGCTGAAAGAAGTTTCTCGCGTCTCAAACTTATTAAAACATATTTGCGTTCCACCATGTCTCAAGCGAGATTGCAATCATTAGCTATGTTATCAATAGAAAACGATATAACAAATTCATTAGATTATTCTCAATTAATTGAAGAGTTTAGCTCGAAGAAAAGTAGAAAAGCATTGCTGTAATATTCAAGGAGCATCTGAACCAAATATTAAAGCATTAATATTTAGCCTGAAAGTCGATCGCTCACTATTATAAAAAATGAAACGTCAACATCTCTTATACATCACATATGAAAAACGTTTGTATACTATGGAAAGTCATTACCTATAATATTATATAAATCTTAGAAATCATTGTCTTATATTTTCGATACAAATCTTGATTCATATTATAATTTATACTTATTTGTATGGTTTATTTATATTTCTTATACAATTTCAATGCGTGATTATTTTGGTTTGGTTTAATTTTTGAGTGCTGGCATAGTTCTGTCTATGCGGGATTCTAATATTGCTGGTATAGTACCGATAATTAAGTCCATATTTTCATATATATAGGCCTAGGGCCTCGCAATTTCTAGATCTGCCTAGGGCCTCGCAACTTCTAGATCCGGCCCTGTATATATATATATATATATATATATATATATATATATATGGTGTTTCAGGTCGACCCTAGAAATATGGAAAAGAAACACTTCATATGAATTAGTTACGGAATTACCATGACAAACTTCAAATACCAAATACAAACTACAAATTCAGGAATTTGTAGTTTGTATTTGAAGTTTGTCGTAGTAATTCATAATTAATATGAAGTGTTTCTTTTCCATATTTCTAGGGTCGACCTGAAACACCCTGTATATATATTACCCATACACGAGAAAGAAGCAAATCTGAGATTTATAACCTAAATTCCAAGACTATAAATTGGAAATAAATCAGATCCAATATGTCCCAAATAGAGATGAAAACAGTCTTAAAAGATAAAACAACCAAAAAAATACTAATAATTTTGGAAGGAAAGACGTTGAAAATTTTAAGAAGATATATTCTGAAAGCAGAGTAAAAAACAGAGAGAAATTATTTCGAGAGACAAAAGTGAACAATATTCCGTAAAAGAAAGAGTAACTGAAGATAATTAACTGCACAAACAACACTGCCAGAAAAGTGGTACGAGAAAAACTGGAGAGTATCGATAGAGAAATACAAGCCCTAATTAAGTGCCATACAAAGAGGGAAAAGAAAAATTTAGCTGAAAAACCGAGAGCTCAGTATGAATCAGTTTTCAGTACCACAAAACGTGACAAGTGGTAGTACCTAACAGAAATACCTTCTTTGAAGAGAAATTACGAGGGGAGTGTATAACCGATTTTTATTTTACCCCAGAAGACATAGCGCGAGCTATAGGACAAATGAAATCACATTCAGCTGCAGGTTAAGAATGAAAAATCTACACCCCTACATTGGATATGGAGAAGATCCCTCGACAGAGTTGAAATACAGAGCATCCTGAACATGGCGAACAGTGTCCCTATATATAAATGACAGGATAGATTTCGAGGAAAAAACTATAGACCAGTGTCACTGACAACCCATCTCCCGAAAATATTTGAAAGAACAATTAGAGAGAAAATCTATGACCTTTTAGGAGACCGGAATCCGTGCTCGTTCTCATTGAATCTTTCCTATCAGGAAAGCAACGAAAACTACGATGTAATATACACAGGTTTTGCTAAAGCATTCGACAAATATGATCACGGTACAATAGCACAAAATTAAACCTATGGGAATAATGGGGAAAGTGGGAAAATGGATCTATTACTTTCTCAGAGAACGTCAGCAAGTCGTTAAAACTCAAGGTATATCATCATCAGAATTGGAAGCAAGAAACTCAACACCACAAGGAAAAGTATTAACCCCACTCCTATTCGTTATCATTCTAACACAAACGAAGTAACCAACAACAATATCGTAACATCCCTTGCTGATGGTGTCAAAAAAAAAAAAAAAAATTAGAAATGAAGACGCAGCGGAAGCACTACGGACGGACGCGAACAAAATATAAAGATTGTCAGAAGACAATAACATTAAATTTAACACAAACTTCAACTCCTGAGATATGAAAAGAAGGAAAAACTAAAACAGATAGCATATTATGCCCCAGATAAACAGGAAGTTCAGAGAAGCACGAAAGCCAAAGATTTAAGAGTTATAATGACTGATGATGGGAAATTTGAAACACAAAATAAGATAGCGATAAACAAAACAAAAAGAATTAAGGGATAGATAGGTACGGTACTGAGAACTCGAAAAGAAGGGACAAGAAAGTAATGATTCCCCTGCTGAAAATACTGATCATATCGAAACTTGAATACTGCTCAGTTTTGACGTCGTCATATAAAAAAAGAAATTAATTAATTAATATGAAATAAAGAAATTTCACAGCCAAGATGATGGCTACAAAGAACTCAACTACTAGGTAAGACTTCGTACATTATATTTACTGGAAAAGAGAGATATATACACCACAACATACACATGGAAAATAATAGAAAAACTGGTACCTAACTTCAAACTGAACTCTGAAACCATACAAACGGCAGTGGAAAATAGGAAAGGTAAACAGGTCATTTTTCCAAACTAAAAAGGCCTGACAAGGGATATCCTCAACTATGAAGGAAAATAGCTTGATTGTCAGAGGGCTAAGAGTATTTAACCAGCTACCCAAAGACATCAGGAATATCACTGGTGTCAAAGTTGAAGTCTTCGAAAGAAGAAAAGACGCTTGGATCAGGACGGTTCCGGATAAGCCGTGCGCGCCTAGCTATGCGATGGAGATCACAAGAGAACAACTCTCCTCCACCAAGCCAGACCTAGAGGTGGGAACATCAGCTCGACCTTAGTGTGAAGAGAGCGACGTAGGGAACATCTACAAGGTTACAATATATATATATATATATATATATATATATATTAGTGATGTAGGTCACATCCGCATAAAATTCAACATCCGCACCTGCGGGATGCGGATGTGTACTATTTACTAAATTGCTATTTTTGAAGCGCAATTTGACCCTCATTCAGTTCAAATATTGAAACTTGTGCAGCCTTCATTTGATCTTTAATGTAACTGGCAATGTCTGTTGTGTATTTGTATAATTAATTGTTCATGCTACAATACATAAAAATGTCATAAGCACACTACTTTCCAAAGGGTCGTGGTTGGGGAAAGTGGTTGGTGGAATGCAAGACGAGGTGGGTCCCCGTCCCGCATCCTGGTAACACAAAGTTGTGTGGCGAAAACTCGTTCAAAAAAAAAAAGTATGTAAAAAAATTATAATTACAAAATATCATCATCTAATATTTACAACTAACCAAAAATCGAAAGTCAATTAATAAATTAAGTATGAATTTAAACTATCATATTATTCAAGCTGACAAATTTATGCATGAACATCCGCGCGGATGTCAAAGTTTGGCATCCGCGGATGTCTGAAATCTGACATCCGATACATCACTAATATATATACACCTTTTAATCATTCAAATGTTCCATGCGAGGATTCTTCAGTTCACGAAGGTCAAGCTTGTCACCCCTCCTCTCGAGTTGGCTTGGTGAAGTAGAGTTAGTTTCTTGTACACAGCCAGGTACACCGGCTCATCGGGGATTGTTCTGAGCCAGACGTCTAATCTTCTTTTGAAGATGTCCACCGCAACACCACTCATGTTCCTAAGTTCTTTGGGCAGCTGATTAAACAGTCTTGGTCCTCTTACAACAAAACTTTCTTCTTTCAGGGTTGAGGATGTTCCCTGTCTAGCCTTTAATTTGGGAACACGACACAAGCTTCCTTTTCTACTTTCCACTGTTGTTTTGGGGGTTATAGGGTTCAGAGTAAGATTAGGGACTAGTTTCTCCATTATTTTCCAAGTGTAAATAATGGTGTATCTTTCTCTTCTCCTTTCCAGTGAATATAGGTTTAATTCGCGTAACCTTTCCCAGTAATTTAGTTTTTTGCACCCATTGATCTTGGCTGTGAAGCTTCTCTGAATCCCTTCTATCTCTCTGTCTTCTTTTTTATATGGGCATGTTAGGGCCGTTCAGTATTCCAATTTGGGTATGATCAGGGTTTTCAGTACAGGAATCATTCTACCTGTCTAATGTCGTCGTCTTTATATGGGGATGTTAGGCCCAAGCAATATTCCAACTTGGGTATGATAGAGATGGGCAGTATCGCGATATATGTATCGGCGTTACGTATCGAGCGATACTTTTATATCGGTAACGGTATCGCCTTAGCTACTTGATCGATGTATCGGTATCGCTAAGGTCATTTTTCTTAAATGTATCGAAAAACTTCGATTCATCGACACATTCATGCAAATAACTGAAAGTAATAGTAAGTAAAATTGTAAAAAGTTGTATAATCCGCAAATTTTCTGAACTAGTTTTTTTTTTCAAATAATTTGGTTTCAAGTTATAATGTTGAAGGGATCTGATATTTACAATTATATCATACATATCAATGATATCATGTTAATAATATTTTTCGCGCTGCGCATCCTCTCCAAGGATCTTAAAGGGGCAGATCACCTACAATTTCTTATGTTCCTCGTTAAAAGTTTATAACATTTAAGTTTTTCTGTGAGCTAACTTGGTATAAAATACATTTTTTCTTAAATGAATTGATCGTTTTTTTACACCCAATATACAAAGTAAAAATTTATTTACATATTAATAAGATTTGTTCATTCTTATAGTAATGTATGGCGATACATGTATCGGCGATATATGTATCGGTATCGATATCGCTTTAGCCATCTATAAAGTATCGATGTATCGATATCTCAATATCGCTTTAGACGATTTACGAGTATCGATGTATCGGTATCGCCTTAGGGATTTTCGTGTATGATGCCCATCACTGGGTATGATCAGTGTTTTCAGTAGAGGAATCATTATATTCCTATCCCTTCGTTTAAAGGTTCTCAGTATCTGCCCAGTTATTCTCTTTGCTCTGTTTACTGCTATCTTATTTTGTGTTTCAAATTTCGCATCATCAGTCATTACAACAACTAAATCTTTTCCTTCAGAATTTCTCTGAATTTCCTGTCCATTTGGGTACAGTATTTCATGGATTTTAGATCTTTCCTTTTTCCGTACCGTAACAGTTGAAATTTCTCAGTGTTAAACTTCATATTGTTGTCTTCCGTCCACTTGTAGATTCTGTTCACGTCAGTTTGTAGAGATCCTATATCTTCTGGGTTTCTTATTTTTCTACTGATCTTTGTCTCATCGGCAAAGGATGTTACTGTGCCATCTCTGGTAACGTCCTCATCTATGTCAGTTAGCATGATTATGAAGAGTAGTGGAGCTAATACTGTTCCATGGGGTTGGGTACGATTGGTCTAATGACGATTGGTCCAATACCGATTGGTCCAACTGGTAGCGTATACAACGACGAGTATAGCTTAAAACCAATAGTTTACGTGGAAATGTTGGGGTTCGACTTACAACATTACTGTGTTAGATTTCATAAGAGTCACATCTCTTTTCCCTTTAGAACTGCTTTTGTGAAACCCATGGAGCGGCGTGTGTGCGAAATAGTGTTATCCGAAAGAGGAAAGGAAAAGCTTGCAGTGAGTGGATATTTGTTTACACTGCGCTGGAAAAAAATTCCAAAGACGAGTGGAAAAAAAACATATTATTGGAGATGTGAAAACAGAGCGTGTAAAGGTACTGCAATTACAAATCTCGAAGAAAACTGTCATTACTTAAAAAGTGAAAGTGAACATACTTGTGGATCCTCTGAGGCTAGTCGTGTTCATGTAGTGAAATGCCATAATGAAATTAAACAAAAAGCCAAGGACACTAGTGAAAAACCTTCTCAAATCATTCAAGGGTAGTTAGTCAAGTCGATTCATCAATCGTACCATATATTGGGAAGAAAGAATCGTTAAAGAAGATTGTAAGCAGAGTACGAAAGGAAGGACCTCTGGAACCAACAAATCTGGATAACTTATCTATTTCAGACAAATACAGAAACACACTTTCTGGAGAAATATTTTTAGTTAAAGAATCAAGTATTGGAAATGATAGGATCTTGATATCTACCACCACTTTCAATTTAAAGAAACTTGAATCAGCTCATTTTTGGATTATGGATGGAACATTTAAGACCGTCCCAACAGTTTTTACACAGCTATACACAATTCACGCTCCTGTTGGGCCGCATGAAAGAAGCTGCATCGTACCTTTGGTTTATGTACTAATGTCACGAAAAAACTGAAAGTTATATCCAATTTTTTCGCGATCTTCTTGACTATGCTGCTGAAAACCAAATTATCCTCGCTCCTGAGATGATAATCACTGACTTCAAGATAGGAGCAATAAATGCAAGTAGATGTGAAATTCCTGGTACGGTCAACGAGGGTTGCTTCTTCCATTTTGGACAAAGCATATACAGAAAAGTAATTTCATCTGGTTTGAAATCTTTATATGCCAACGATGAAAACTTCTCATTAAAAATTAGGCAAATGGCGGCCCTAGCTTTTCTTCCACCAAACGAGATTGAAGAAGCGTGGATACAACTTAAACCCATAATTCCTGAAGAAGGCATTCTTGTAACTGCTTATTTCGAAGAAAATTATGTTCGCGGAAAAATCCGCCGAGTATTACGCGGTCAAGAAGTGAGACATCCGCCACTTTTTCCACCATCTTTCTGGTCTGTACATGACAGAGTAGAAACAGGTATACGAAGAACTCAAAATAAGGTAGAAGCATGGCATCGTCGTTTCGAAACTTTAGTAGGGTCGGCTCATGTTGGACTTTTTAAAATGATAGCCGAGCTACAAAAAGAGCAAAAACATGCTGAAGATGAAATAGAATGTATCATTCGTGGAGAATTTAAATCACATTTAAAACGTAAAGATATACAGCGAGAAAACAGAATTTTAACTGTTTCATGAGAAAGAAGAATACGCGCTTTTAGACTACCTGCGGGCATTAGCTCACAATCTGAAGTTTTAATTTAATCCTCCTTTTATGCATTTTTCTCTTAGTTAATAAGTATGCTTTATGCTTTTAGTTTAATATGTAGCTTTTAGCTATAGTATGTTTTATAAATAAACAAAGTAATATGTAGCCTTTAGCTATAGTATGCTTTATAAATAAACAAAGTAATTTAAAAAAATTATTATATCAATTTCTGTAAATAAAGTTTTTTCTAAGTTTCATTTAACTTCATTCCATTTAACACCCGATTGGACGAATCGTCGTTGGAAAAATGGTCCCTTGGACGAATTGTCTGATTGGACCAATCGGCATTGGACCAATCGTCAGGGACCGGTTCCATGTGGTACTGAGCTGAGGACCTCTGATTCTGAAGAAGATATTCCTTGAACTGTAACGACTTGCCGCCGCTCACTAAGGAAATTATATATCCATTTCCCTACTTTTCCTGTTATTCCCATATATTTCAGTTTATGTATTATGATTACATGGTCATACTCGTCAAACGCTTTGGCAAAGTCTGTGTATATTACACATAATTTTCATTACTTTCAAGTGCATCAATAATGTTGTTGTAGTGTTCCATTAGTTGCGATAGGCATGATCTGCCTGACCGAAATTCATGTTGGTTATCATTGGATTTTTTTTGAGTTTCCAAAGAGTCGTCGATTTTCTGTCTAACTATTCTTTCAAATATTTTAGTGAGATGAGATGTAAGCGACACACTGGCCTATAATTTTTGGCCTCGAATCAATCTCCTCCTCTGTATCCAATATAGGGGCGCAGCGATTGCATTCTTGCAGTTTTTGATCAGTGTGGCATTCCATTTGTCCGGTCCTGCCGCTGTGTGTGCTTACATATATATATACTGTATATACGGTATATAATCAAAAAAATGCGATTTCGCTAGAACAATTCCGGTCAGAGTTAGATGCGTTGAAAGAGACGCTCCTCCCAAAGCCCAGTTACTCGGAAGTTGTTCAGCAAGTCAGAACCCCAAGAAGCGCGTCGGGCAGCGAGGAAAACGAAATCCCCTCCCCCAGCTCCCCCCCTGAATGTTGGGTGGAAACGTAGCATGCAGGAGAAGCGGTCAACCTCCCTCCCGTTCAGGAAAGGACTACTGCTCCCGATTTTACAATGAGGAACAGGGACTGTCCGATGCCAAGAGACGAGGCATCACTGCCCTCTTCCTTACCTTCCACTGCAGGGGTGAGGCGTTCGATTACTCAAACGCCTCTCTCGACGTGGTTTCCCTCCCCCCCTCCCACCGAAGAAAGAGGGGCACGCGCGTCCGTCAGGATATAAACACCGCTAACAGACCCTCACCAAGCCACAGAGTAGGGGAGGGGCCTCCTATGCCCCCCAAGGTCGTGCCACCCATCCACCAGCCAGGCGAACCCTGCCTCAGGGAAACTGAGGGAAGAGGACGGGTGGGTCACAGTTAACAGGCGCTCTTCGCGGAGGGTTCCTCAACCTGTCTTCGCAGCAAGGCCACCGGTGAGGAATCTCACCCTCTTTGTGTTGCGAATTCAGCTCTCGAACGAGGAGAGCGATATTCGACACATGGTGGAAGAAGTCTATGGTGAACACAGTATATTGTTAGTTAATAAACTAAACACAAAATGTCCGTATTATAACTCATTTAAAGTAATAATTAAAGGTGTAAATTCGCATTTCAACCCATGCAATACGAGTCAGTGGCCAGACGGTATTATTGTTAAGGAGTTTATTCACTTTTCCAGATTTGATAACAGGCAAAATAATAATAATAATAATAATAATAATAATAATAATAATAATAATAATAGGCGCCCAAACGGTAATGCCTGATATTTGTACGGTGTATAATAATAATAATAATAATAATAATAATAACAAATTTTCTATCAGTCATGGCGGATAACTTACTGAATAAGTCTCATATAAGGTAAGGTCAGTAAGGAATTCAATTGTAGATGTTCATAAAATCTGTGACAGTGCAGATTTGATACTCCTGCAAGAGCGCTGGCTACCTAAGCTACATATTAATTGTAAACAACTGCTATTTACCATACAACAACGGCAGTAATCTACATGAATACATTGATTTACTGTACAAAATTAAGTCATTAGCAGATAACCCCAAATATTCTCACTGTATAATAATGGGGGACTTTAACGCGCATGTGAATTCGGAATTCTTTGTAGAATTGGGTAACATGTGCGAGTTGGCCAGATTAAGTATAAGTGATGTAGATGTATTAGGGGGTAACCAGTGGTAATTTTACATACGTTAGCAATATGAGTGGTACCACCAGGTGGATTGATCATTGTCTCACTAGTAATAATCTAAAGGAACGAATTGTTAGAGTTCATATTCTGCATGATTTCCTTCTTTCTGATCATAGACCATTAGAACTATTAATTAATTTTACCAATTTATGCGCAACACAACATAAGAACTCAATAGGTAAGAATAATCGCGTCGATTGGTTTAATGTTAATATGCAACAGATAATAGAATACAAAGACAGAACAGGTCACCTCTTTAATAATTTAGAAATTTTGCATCTTGCCTGAAGTAATCCTTGCTCAAATGATTCTCACTGTAAACTCATAGATAGGTATTATAGTAAGATAATTTCCCTGTTAAGAGAAGCAGGAAGCCCCCCTGATTAAATCTTACACAACTACCATACTAAGATTATTTCTGGATGGAATGACTTTATTGCCCCTCCCGCTGAAGAGGGAATCTAAAGAAGCCTACGATTTTTGGTGCTTTCATGATAGACCCAGATTAGGACCAGTATACATGAATATATGTAGAAGTAGGGGTCAGTATAAGGCGATGTAAACAGGAAGAGTCAATTCGAGCATCAAAAACCTGTGAAGCTCGCATAAATAACGATAACAACAAATTTTGGAAATTTGTTAAGAATCAAACAGGTGTCAAAAGTGTCCTTCCTCCGACAATCGATGGGATGTTGGGGGAGGATGAAATTGCAAAGCTGTGGAAAATCCACTAATCTAACATTCTTAACAGTGTGAGTAGGGATAATCTTAAGATAGATTGCAGCGAAACGCCTGTGGGAGGGACAAGGAAAAATACTATGGAAAACTATACACGCTTACAACATGGTATCGTATGTGGTACCTTTATTTCATAATTAAATATAAATTATTAATTAAGTGAATTAAATATCTATACAAAATTGCCTCGGAATTGGCGACATAGCCTATTGGGAATGAAAATAATTGCCACACATACATAGAACCCATATGTAGGCATCGGGCCTGCATAACAACAAGAAAACCAAATTTATTGTTTCGTGTTCAAAATTTTCCACTGCTGACTCATGAAAATTACATCGAGAGAAGAGTCAACGAACTTTGAAGAATCAGCAGATTCCTAACGATGTATTATATTATACTGGCGGCACTCTGAGCTGCTTATGTTACAGCGATGCTTTAAGCAAGATGTACTTTATCTTCCTATGAGTTCTGAGTGAAATCCTCATAATATAAAACCTAATAACTATAAAAAGGATAGGCCTATTCCTTCAGGTATTTAAATAGTGACTGCCTATATTAATTACATCAAATCAACTCATTGTGTAACTCCATCGTACCACGGCCCTACATCGAAAAAGATCGTCGCGCTCTACATCGAAACAGAAGCGAGGTCCAACGAAATAATAAGTAAGGCAATTCCTTTCTTTACCATTAGGCAGCGCAAATACCGAAGGCAAATAAACATAGAGAGATCCTTTGAAGACCTACATATACATAACTCTCTAACGAAAAAACGTAGGGCTTTTGTCGTTAACTCTCCACTGAAATCTGCTGGAAATTTCCAACGGATGAGGGTAACAGGCAATCAACCGATAGCCCTATGTAGTTTTTTCACAAATACTTTGATGTCAGTTCCTGAAATAAAGAGGTTAATTAAAGAGTTAAAGACTGGTTCTGTGTCAGGAGTAGATGACCTATCGAATGAGCACTTAAAATATGCCAATGACGTGGTATGTCTGCATATATCATTGCTCTTATCAGCCATGCTTGCTCATAGCTATATCCCTGCAGAGTTCATGAGGGTATAATATATATTGCCCTTCGTCAAAAATAAGTATGGAGACATTCTGTCCAGCAATAATTATAGGCATATTGCTGTCGCTTCCTACTTCTCGAAACTACTAGAAAAACTCCTGTTACTCCGATTAAATGATTACCTATGGACATCTAATCAGTTTGGTTTTAAAAGGTCCCACTCAACTGACCTGTGTGTGTATCTATGTACTTAAAGAAACAATATCTAAATACATTGACAGTAATTCAACTATTTATAACTGTTTCTTAGATATAAGTAAGGCATATGGTAGAGTGAACCACAATATTTTATTTTAAAAACTAGAAGACAGGAAGGTTCCCAAGTACATGTTAAATTTATTGAAATTTTGGTATTCCCACCAATCTTTTATCGTTAGGTGAAGCAATGTACTATCCGAATGTCTTGGCTCCTTTTGCGGGGTGATACAAAGCTCCAGTAGTATGGACGCAAAATGGGAGTGCAGAGATAATGATCAATGTTGCAAAGGGGGTGGGGGTATGCAATGAAGGGGTGGTATGCCCTGATGGGGGGAGAAGGGAGGATGACCTCCCCCGAAAGGGGTTGCCTTAACCTGAGAGAGAAAGAGAAAGGATAGACGGAGGAGGTTTTTGGGGGAGAAGCTGGGATGTCCTCACCCCCCAAAGAGAAACTAACCTAAGTCTTAACCTAAGCAGGAAGGAAGATCTTTACTCAGCCGAAGTTCACATCATTATGCCCGCTCCGAAGCCAGGCAGGTCTTATATAGAGGAAGGTTGAGTTGCCAGATATCACTATTTTAATTGTTCAGGTATACCTTATTAGGGTGAGTTGCTAAACACTACCATTTATTTTAATTCGTTAACAAAGCAAACTAACTTTCTCCTTTAAGAGAAATAAAAACAATATTAACAATAAAAGAAATACATTTAAACCAAAATAAATAAAGTTTAAATACACACACTTTATCTTCTACAGTTGTCAAATAATGTTCTTAAAAGCAAACGAACTTTCTCCTTAAAGAGAATTAATTATTAAAACCAATATTAATATAAAAATTCACTAGACAATGGGCTTAGCAAAAGAAATCGTTCCATTAACATATTCTCTAAGATTAATATTCATTTTCCTTCATTAAAACCTTAGAATGTATACTCTGTCTATTAATTTTGTCATTCCTTATATATACAGGGCTATTCAAAATGATTCATCCGATTTCAACTGAGAATACTTCCGTACCTATCAACCGTGCATCAACTGGGCATACACCACATGAAAGAGGAAATCTCCGAGTTTTACAAGATCACCGCGAGAGGGCTCCAAAGTCACGCCGTGGCCTAGCCTAGCAACAGTCAGTGTGAAAATGGCGTCCGCACAGCAGGCGTTTTGTGTTGCAGTTTTCGAGCTGTAAATCGGTAGGTCGCCGGATCTTACACCGTGCGACTTCTTCCTTTGGGGGTACGTTAAGGATACTGTGTACGTGCCACCGTTGCCCACATCTTTGGATGAGCTCCGAACTCGCATTGTTACTGCCGTAGAGTCAGTGACAACGGACATGGGAGCGAGTATGGGAGGAATTCGACTATCGTGTCGACGTTGCTCGTGTAACTAGGGGAAGTCACATAGAGCATTTTGAGGTGAGACAAAATTTGGAGTTTTCTTTTGGTTGATGTATCACAAATCACACTGTATTTGTAACATTAAAAAATATTCTCATTTGAAATCAGGTGAATCATTTGAATAGCCTGTATATGTATATATATATATATATATATATATATATATATAAGCACACCGGACAAAAAATTAGTCACCCCTAATAGCACCGATAGTAGGAAGTTCAAGGTCACACAGAGGGCGCTGATGTAGCATTGGTAAGTGACAAGTAGCGGTGACGTAGCACACAGGATCAGATCTGTTTCGTGAGGTGGTGAAGAACAAAGTGTGTGTTGGATATAGTCTGCAAAATGGGTCGTGAGGCAGACGTTACTCAGTGGCAAAAAGGAGCCATCGTGTTTGGCAGAGCCCACGGACACAAAATGTTTGAAGTAGCCCAATTTGTTGGTGTGTCAACGCGTACTGTCCAGCGAGTTTACAAAGAGTGGTGTAGTTCGCAATCAACTGACAATCGACGGCGTAACTGTGGCCGGAAAACAATTCTCGACAATAGGGGCCGCCGCCATGTTTCTCGTCTAGTAACTGCAAATCGTTTTCAAACCAGAGAACAATTGCTCCAAGAAACCAATGAGGTTCTCCAGCGACCAATTTCCGAACGGACATTGCGACGAGAACTGCATGCGATGGACATCTGGAGCAGGGTACCACGGAAGAGGCCGCTGTTAACAGCAAGTCACAAATTGGCACGTTATAAATGGGCTCGGAGGCACAAAAACTGGACTGCGGCAGATTGGAAACGTGTAATTTGGTCCGATGAGTCCCGTTTTTGTTTGTTCTCCAATGATGGGAGGCGACGAGTACATCGCAGGTCCAATGAAGCCTTTAATCCTGAATGCGTCGAAGGTGTTGTTCAGGCTGGAAACAGAAAGTGAAGCGCAGGAATAGACACCCACGGACTCTGGCGGAACTTCGGGACCGGCTGATGACGAGTGGCAGCAAATCGATGTTCAGTACATGCACAACCTCGTAAGTCTCTGCCTCGCCGGATTCGTGCGGTTATCAAGGCCAGAGGCGCCGTCACACGTTATTAGGTACATTCTGAGAGGGGTGACTAATTTTTTGTCCGATGTGCTTATATATATATATATATATATATATATATATATATATATATACACACACACAAGATGTCTTTACAATATTTCTCGTTCATTTTATTCTTTCGATTTGAGAAATCTATACACACACACACACACACACACAATTATATTAAATAATAAATAAATTGGAAAAAGCACATTCACTTTGTTCTATTTACTTTTGTCACTCCTCTATATATAATCCTTTTCATTTCATTTAATTTTCATGTCATTTCAGGTCATTTCACTCATTCCTTCTTCGAAATCGTCTCTGTAAAAAAATTCTGAGCAGATGTCTCACGCTAACCGCAAAACTGACCACAAAGTTCCATTTGACCTACTTCCGTACTTTCTCTCGACAAAACCTTCGCCTGACTCCAAATGTTAATAGTATTACGCTTACTACTAAAGTTAAAAACATGATTTATACTAAAGGCGAGAGTGAGATAGAGAGGTAGAGAGAGAAAGTGAGGACCACGCGCACACACACTACATATATATATAGGATGGTGCAAATTACAGTAGTAACAATAATAGCTAACTCAGTTTTCCTTTCACCGAATTGTTCATCTTGACGAGGGTCAAACCTTTCACTCCGCCTTAGACCTACAGTTTAATGTGGAAACCGAATACATTAATCCGGGCGGGGTGAAATGTCATCGCCCCGATCTCTCAACAGCACCCGCCGGCTAATCCACTAGGATACCTAGGGTACCCATTTAACAACCAACCCAAACAGACATTCATGAACTAAATACAAATTAATCACACAGCCACGCGAGAATTGGTAAGTCAAATCGAATACATTAATCCGGGCGGGGAGAAATTACGTCATCGCCCGATCTCTCAACAGCACCCGCCGTCTAATCCACTAGGATACCTAGGGCACCCATTTATCAACCAACCCAAGCAGACATTCATTTTCATGAGTTATTTATTCACACATCTACGCGAGAAGTAAAAATCCACAAGTCAGGAATCTTGGGAAAGCTGAGTTTAGTATGGGTGCAAAACATAGTAATGCACAATAATCTTCTAGATTTGATATTTGTGTCATAGGATATTACTGTGCTGTTAATGTCAGAGTAATGAAGAGTAGCTGCGCTAATTTTGTTTCCTGCGGTACTGAGCTGTGCCACTCTGATTAATGTATTCCTATAACGAACTGCATCCGAAAAATTAACTCAATTAGTATGGCCGCAAAATAATAAAATATTGTTGTGAGGGTTATTGCATAAAGGGGAGGGTTGGGAAAAACCAAGTATGGGTGCAAATATTGCCATGGTAGAGACAGCAAGGGGTAATACGAGCATTAAATCTACGAAGAGAATATAAAGACACCGTTAGTCGTCCAAAGCCTGGACCCGTTATATCGGTGTTACGATTGGTACACAAACTTATAGCCCCACCCAGTTACAGTAACAACCAATCATTACGAACCGACTCTTAATCTTTTGGGGCGGGGCTTGGTGATCGTGCATATAAAAGGAAATATTTCCAGCTGGGAGTAACTAGTTATTTTCACCAGTGAATAAACATTCCCTCTGCCATGAATCAAGAAATTTATAGTTTATCGGACTTATACCAAGATGGTGACATTGTAGCATTGTCTACAATTAATATTTTTAATGCGATTGACCGGGATGGATTATTTCCAACGCAAACCGTTGATGATATTTGCAACGACGCTCCTTACGATCCGACGCAAGGGACTACCATAGAAATGTGTCTATAATTTTATTTTTTAGTCAATTATTCACAAACTGCCAGAAAGAGGATTATTTCATCATAATATATATGGAGGGACTTAGTATCTCGTCAAATACATCATTTAGGTAATCGCAATTATGCTAAAATCGATTCATTAAATTTTTTATAGCAATCTTTTGCATGTTTTTTATAAATTCAAATGTTATTCGGAATTACCTCTTAAATGAACTTCTCTGAGCGATTCAAAGATATCTTCACATTGTAATACTCTTACTACATGTATACTGTATATGTTTTTATTAAAAAAGATTCAGTATAAACATTATTCTTTCTCCTTTAAGGTCCGATGAGGATTTGTCACGTGTTATACAATCTTTTGAAGAACCTCGTGTCATGGATCTGAATACGGAGGATTTACCGAGCAGTCAGCCCAATGAATGTCGCATCATTAACGAAATAATGTAAGTGTTTTTTTTTGTATGATCTTTTTTGGGGGGAAGAAGACAATGTATTTTCATCAATTTATTAAATGAAAGAAATCATATTTTAGTACAACAACCATCTTAAACTACAGAATATACAAACTAACGTTACAAATATATACACGAACAAAACATCATACTATACAACGAGTACGCACAATTGGAAAACGGCTTTTTATCTGTCTGCATACCATTTCATCGTTTCGTTGAGTGTGACAGGGTCGAATAATTTTCAAAAATTTATAAATTCTTTACTACGTGACATATGCATGAGAAATGAAATGCAGTACATTCCACAAGTATTACTAAAATATCTTTGTAATCGGAATGGGTTCCATACAACTTCGGGGATATGTAACTGATCTAGAAATTTTACAATAACAGGGTCACTCCAGGGCTGAGTACCGAGTGAATCAAAATAGTACTGGCGGTGCCTATTTTTAAAATAGATTGTAAACCAATGAATCCCTTCATTACCAATGACATCTGTGTTCACAATAAGACTACCGCATTTTCGCGTAGTTGGCAAATTCAATGTTTCATTCTTCGCAAACACGCCGATAAATTTTGAACGTGTGATTCGTTCACTATTCATTACTCTCTGACATGTATTCGCATCCATTTTAAATCAGTGATAACGCCCCTAAATCTGTCTTCTACTATTAGGGCTTGCGACTCGAGATATACTAGTACACTAATAGACGCGTCTATAGACCTGGTGAATTCCAACCTCACTGAGATGTTGCCGCTCTGTCGTGGACTTAAATGCTATTTACGCTAGCAGATAAGTCAGGTGTAATGTCAAACGGATAAAGGTTAAATTGATCAATGAATTCTTTCTGCGTTACCCCATTACCGAGCTCATCACAATCACCTGCAATATGGGCCAGATTATTAGAGGCTCTCGCGCAGAGGTAACACAGCGTCTGATGAATAGTCCGTCTCCAATGTTCCGCCCAACGCAATGCCATTAACATATAGAGTTATATTTTCAAGTCCGAAATTTTCGAATTTAAAGGCACTCTTTATATTTCCCATTCACCGAAGCATGGCTCTGCATTCCGATTAATATCCTTTTAGGAAGGTTTCCCAGGGCGATGTTTTCTATCTGTTTCGATGCCAACACTGCAGGCACCGTATATAGTTTGATTTGTACTCTGTTAATAGGGTATTTCACTGTAGCGTTTAGTAATTTTTTCTCAATTTCTAGTTGTTTTGGTGAACTTAATTTCACTCGCCGTACGCGGAGGTATGTCTCCATAATGTGAACCACAACGGGTTTTGCTCCCTCTTCTTGATCAGCATCCAGATTTAAGCAGATCTCAGGACTCGTGCGGGTGAGCTTTATTTTCATATCCACCCCATTCACAAGCAACTTCTGGAATGTGAAATCTGTATGCAGACGACCAAAACACTCGTATATCTTTTTAGAATTTTTAAATTTGTCCTTTATACTACTTTCGTCTTTAGTTTGATAATATCCCTCGGCACTTAAAAAGGTAGCCTTCGCTTCTTTGGAAAAGTTGAGGACATTTTCCAGATAGGCTCGTAGGTGATAGTACCCCGTGCCTGCCGATATGTTGACCTGATTTAAATATACGTCACACTGGTTGAATATGGAGTGCAGAAAGTTTGTTTCAGGGTATACAGCATATTTGTCATCGCAGTCCGTTCCATCAGAATGGGCTATACGTAGTTTAGCGTACATGTGCACACAGCTTGGATCAAAAAAGTAAGGGCCTGAGCTGGGTATCACGAATTCTATAGGAGCACTCGGAGAACTAATTGTGTTTAAAGGGTTAATTGTAATAAAGTCACTGTGTTCAATAGAAACTTGAGTTGGGGGCAGCTCCGATTTACAGCATTGTGAACTACACGGATGGATGAAGCGTGCCATGACGAGTTAGAAATAGTGCCTCCTCTCTCGACAAGTAGTAAACAAACTATGATTCATGAGATCAATGTCCTTAGCTTATATCAGTCAAAAAAATGGTCAACCATAGGTTTCATTCGCTTAGAACACTTCTTTTTTGATATCCTTTTACGTTTAATGCCACGTGGTGGTGGTAATCCCTTCTTCCGGTCAGCCTCTTCTTCCCACCACCACGCATTTTTCTCTTGCATCTTTGATGATTTCGTCCCGTGTACGTTTTAAATGTTTTTTTAGAGCTTCTTTAGGTTTAGCCCCAGCCAATATGTCTTCTGCAGTGTTAAGACCTGATTGTAGCGCTTTCCTTCCGAGGTATCTGGCACCCCTCTTCAGCAAAGGAACAGCCGTACGTAGTATGGTTGAAAAAATGGACCCAAGTCCACTACCACGCTGGTATCTCACCCCTCGATAGACGGTGAAAGGCTTTCTGTCCATTATAACTCAGTGCGTCGAAAGTGCAGCTTCACTGTTAAGCTCCCGTCACCGAATGGGAAATTTTTACCCTCAATCGTTCTTATATATATTGAGATATTGGTTATTAGATTAGTTGCGACATTCACATAATGGGGTCTGTCATATGTAATACTCAAACTCCTTCCTCTATGGTTGGGAATGTGAGCTATGCGCAGCAGGCGTGCCTGGGTATCCCCAACAAACTGGTGCTCCACTATATTGCTGTAAATATAGCACATGTCTGGGGGCTGAGAGCTTTCATCCAATTTCTCCATCTTCAATTGATACATTAACCTGGACAAGTCATGCTGTGCCTCGTGAAAGGTATCTCTTTGGAAGGCTGATCGATATCGCCCCTCGGTTATAATTTTGAACACTCTTCCGTCTTTAATATTTCTGTTAACCTTTGATTTTAGGATTAGAGTATGTGCGGGGTTTCCTTTGTTTACGATTTCGTATAATAAATCATTCGTAAGATTTGAGTTTTTTAAACTTACGTTTAAGTCTCTCACAACATCCTCAGCCGAACCATAACGGCCCGGCCCTAGTGTTACTTCTGTACTGTAAAACCGTGCAACCTTAGTCCGGGCGATACGTATAGTTTCATCCCGAGTTAACCCATTACACTCTCTAAGAATCGTAAAAACGGTATCTTTATAATCAATATTTAAAAAGAGGGTGTCCAGCTGAATTTCACATATCCCCACCTCATACGAATCACGATCCAATTCAATGGGTCCGTGGAGCTCTGTTACAAAGTTGGCTAGTGTGTTGTTAGGGTGTACAGACAGGGACGAGGAGGACGGGAGTGTGACGTAGAAATGGTTAGGAGCCATGTTGCATACTATTTAAGCTTCATTATTGCATCAGCTTTTATATAGGTGTTGAAGCTTTCTGGGTACCCTAGCCATTTCACCAGGTACATTTTTCTCTTTCCTGAACCTTTGCTTCCTAAAATTTTCTCAATTTTAAACACATTTTTTCCTAAATTAAATGCCACTTTCTGCAACTCCTCGCGGTAAAAGCCTCCTGAGATTTCTTCCCCATTCAAATCTTCAACGTAATACATCATTATCTCACCTTTAGGTCTCATAGCCCTAACTTTAAAAATCTCACGTGTCCATCCTTGCTCAAATCCCTTCGCGAATTTATTTCCCGAACGCGACAGCCTTACATAATCATTGATTTTGAAACGCGCAGAGTGTGGTGGTGGTGTTCCATCTCTTCTCACCTCTGGGCGCGTACCTCTTTCTAAAACTCGTTAGGTGTTGTCCCAATCGTGCGATGGTGTGAGCGGTTGTAGGATGAGGCCAATGATTCCAGAATGTCTAGAAATCTGTATGTTTTTGTGTAAAATAGCGGTGCATGCGTTCCTTTATGGTACGTTGAACTCTTTCAGCTAAAGAAGCCTTATGTATAGAATTGGTAATAGCTGATATTAAACTCTGTCAACATGTTCTGAAAAGCACGGCCTATAAATTCCTTCCCCATATCCGTACAAAAATAGCCAGGAACCCTGTTTTCTTTTAACATCAGCGTTTTGGTGGCTTTAGCAACTGTTTCAGGTGATTTATTTTTCAGAGGAATTAGCCACAGATATCTAGAGAATACATCTATTATGAATAGAATGTAGCGGTAACCATCGTTATACACAGAATATCTTTGCATGTCTGTTAAATCTGCTTGCCAAATAGAGTCAATCGAAGCAGCTGTTGTCTTGGCTGTTTTAAACCTTTTTCTCACAGGCTTATGAAGTGTAAGCGTCCTGCTCCCGCAAAATCTCTCATCTTTTTTCCTACTCCGTAAACACTTCTGTACAGTCTATCTACGCCTCCGTAGGAGGCTGGGTTAGAAATGTCATAATAACGTCTTCTTAATATGTTAGCCATTTGCGTATTTTAGAGGCACGTGGGTAGGGTTGACCGTTGTTTAACCTCTTCTTTCTCCTCTTCAAAGGTTACCGCCGGGGTGATGGCGTCTTCAATTGTGTCACGTGCGTCGCATGTTCCAAGTCTTTTAACCTGTTCAGATTTCCTATCATGTTTTGGGGACATTTATTTGTTGTAGTCTTGCTTTAATATGCTTCCATCCTGATGGTGAGGGCCTATCCCACTTTCTCACCAGATCATGGACAATGTCTACGATATTCGATCCCTGTACCTTTTTCCACAATGATCTCGCCTGTATCGGTCCATGTATGGCGGGGTCCTCATTCAATAGATTATAAAGACTTAAACCTTTATTCCTCAATGGATGTGGGAGGGTGCTTTTTAATACATGCTCGATGTGCTGTGTGGCCGACCCATTAATCTTTGGTTGGTCAGATCTATCGTCGGACACAGGTCCTATGTCGCCATGTCCATCGTTCCCTGTGATGTGCCTAATAACTACGGGAATCTCTGTCGGGGTCTTATAAGTTTCGTACTCGTGAAGAAATTTCTGCAGAGCTTCTTTGTATAAGATTCTTTTCTCATCAGGTGTTTTCTCAGTTTAATAGCGCTAGCAATTCGCTTTCCATTCTTTTAAGCCTGCTTTTACGGGGATCTAGATCAGTGTCTGGATTCCTTTGCAGTGAAGCATACATCTCGTGTGGAATCACCAACACTTTCTTCATTACATTAATCTAGTCAGTAAAGGACCCAAAACTGAAAATAAGATGGGTAGGAATGACCCTCCTCTTTGTACAATGAGTTTTTTCTTCCCTTCAGTTTGACTTTTACGAGCGAGTGCACGTATTTTGTTCTTGTAACGGCGTAGGCGAGGCTTCTGAGGTGGTTTCATTGATACATTGCAATTTATAACGTTAAAACAGATTTCACATATGTATTTTAAAAAGTCGGAGTCGATATTTTTAATAAACATCTGCTGCATTGCCCGGGGCAGTCGATGATAGATTTTTATTAATTCACGGTATTTCTTTAGTCTCTGTCATTCTGGAATATACACCGTTTCAGGCTCGTTTGGAAATATATTCGTTCTTAGAAGCACCCTAAACGTGTTTCGCGAGTGAAGGTCGCAAAGCAAATATCCGTAACGCGTGCTTGTAGCTTCTTTATAAACTTCCAAAAACTCCTTACGCTTATTCGGGAACATTTGATTGGCTAATACCCCAATTTGTGATACATCTCTACGTTGCGCAAATAAGACTAGATATTGTATTTAGAGACACATCGCGCATGTATCTATTTTTTAAAAATAGATTCTGATTGATGAAGAACACGCTTATGTTAAGATGGTGGGAGAATACTGTAAATGTCTCGGCAAACGTTTTATCCATCTCCAACATGAGATCGTCAATTACAATGACTGTATGTTCATTTCCCTTTAACGAATTAACATCATATACACCTTTGTGGAACAAAATATCATCTTGGTACTCGTTGAACACTGATTGATACGTCGAATAGCACCACATAATTATGCACAAATTTTGAGAACATCTCTCCCTTTTCTTTAATGATTTTAAGCATAAACACAGTTTTACCACATCCTGTAGGTCCAGATATAATACATGTGAATGGACTCGTGAACCTGAATTTTTCTACAGAGTCCATTTCTAACACGTCACACTCCTAAGTGGGTCATTTGCAAAATATTACAAATTTTGAGTGCTGCTCCTTATATTCTAGTCTTGTTTTTCTCTTCTCCCACAGAACCATGAATGACGATGAGGTACATAATCTTTGATGTGTCTATTGTTAACTTATTTATTACACGTATTTGTAAATATATATACACCTTGAATATTTCGTTTATTAAATAAATCGTGTTTCAATTTCTCCTGTGTGTGTGTGTGTGTGTGTACACGGGAGAAAGTTCTAAGCTCCGCCCACCTGTATGATTGATCACGAGACTCCTGCTACTGCCTGGGCTTCCCTGCGTGCTCAGTTGATTGCAGTAAGCCCTGTACCTTAGAAGTTAGACGTGTATTCTCCCGCGTAGAAGAAAAATAGTAATAGCTACCTTTAATATTGCGTGTTCAACATTTATGAAGTGGTATTCTGCAGTGCATAGATGTGGTGGATACTGAAAAACTCCCTATTCCCCCGTCCTTTGCCTCTTTTAAGGCTGCATTGAGCCGTGGGAAGGACCAAGATGTTCAAATACTCTACGGGTATTCTGGCGAGGGGGTTGTAAGATTTCGCAGTACAATGTATTGAGGTATGTTATGGACCTAAGCTTTATAAAGGCTCACATATACCGTAAAGTAAAAGAAACATGTTCAGAAGATAAACCGATTATGGGTGGTGAGCCTTGTGGATGAGTGGTGTGACAAGCGGTATTATATCATGTTACACCATACCGATTATACGTACCCTGCGACTGAAAATGTAAATCTTGTCATCATGGACAATCTTAAGTATTTTTATCACTATATTAATATATATCATGAGGTTTGTAGTGAGGTTGTGGCTAATGGGATGTGAGAGTTTTTAACAGACTTTAGAGACGAGTATCGCTTGTTAAACAAAAAGGCCAAATATGAACATATGTTTCTCTCTAATAGTGCGCCGGATTGTGAAGATGTTTAGTTTGTGGAAATGGTGAGTGGTAAAACATTAAAACCGTTATAAAATGTGTTTAGTTCGTGAAAATCCCCCTATGCAAAAATGTCTGATGCGGATTCTGGGGAGTGGGAGTGATAAAACATTAAAACCGAAATTAATTCTTGTATCAGAAAAAAAAACACCTGCCCAATATAATGGGATACAGCTATTCATGTTGGTACAACGCCGTACACGTTTCATTAGATTATGGTGTGACTCCTCCCGTCGAGCCGATGCGTTGCATGTGGCTCACAGTTATCTCAGAGTTTGAACCGAGTGGACGTGCGCTCCTCGCACTGGAAACGGGTTGTAGACAAACAAACAAACAGAATGTTGTTTACTTAAGTGTCGAGGAGATGAATAGAATCTTTGTGATAGTTGAGAAGTGGAGTGAGGATCGTTACAAAATTCCTACAGGTGTAGGTACAAGAAGAGAGCAGATTAGTGACACCCCCTCATACGCCATTGTTTGTACGTTGTGTATAAATAACGATCGGCCATGCATTGATACACGGCTGATGTGGAAGAATGCTTCTGATAATAACGCTCTTGTCCCTACGCGAAACCGTTTCATCCTCGACAGAATGTTTGAAATCGTCGGATTCCGCAAGCTGAAGTCTATATTAGACGGGCGTGTTATGGATATGCTTTATTTTGATACGGTTCTTGAATACGCATACATCGCTCTGCTCGATGGGTTTACCGCGTGTAGGGTTGAACAAAGAGAGAATGGTCTAGAGATGGATACTTATTTAAAAAGTTTAGACGCTTCGAAATATCATAAACTTTGGTACAAAACACTTGATCGGTACAGGGCTGAGCTCACCTCCACCGTTCACCCTGAAGAACTATTTCTTTATATAATGAGCAGCTGTCGTAACGACTTAGAAGATTATTTCAACTGTCGCTATGCAGTGTGAAGAAGAGTTCACGATTGAAAAGCTCGGGTCGGTAGAAATAAACCCTCGATTGGAAAGGCGTGTTTATGAACTTATATTTGACGTTGTGGCAACGATGAACTCTTTGTGCGTGCTTTGGATTGTATTCTAGACGTATTTAAAGATAACTTGCCAACCGGTTGTAAAGTGGGAACAAAAATAGTACTGAACGATATGAAGGCTCTTCATATCGAGTACAGGTATCCCTATACCTTAAGCGGTGAAATATTATTAAACCGCGTATACTGCGTAATGCATAGCAATAACGATGTAACTGTAGACTCGATTGTGTGTTTAGTTTTGAAAAAAAAGTAAAATGTATTTATATATTTAACATAATTGTGTATATATATTTCTCCTGTACTGCTACATTGATGGTTATACGATTTCTTATTTTTTATTTTGTGCGGTAGAAGATAAAGTGTATGTATTTATTTATTTAACATAATTGTGTGTATATATATTTCTGCTATATTGATGGTTATATTATTTCTTACTTTTTTGTTTTTTAATCATTCCAGTGTGTATTTATTTGGTATATATTTCCATAATATAATTGTGTATATATATTTCTCCTGTACTGTTATATTGACGGATATATTTTTTGATTATAGGCATATTTCTCGTTCATATTTCTTATACTATTATTATTTTTTGATAATTATTCAAATGTATATTTATTTTCTATATATTTACAATATTTAACAAACAGAATGATGTAATGTTGTTTTATTTAATTCTTTTGGTTGTAAACAATTATACCAAATGGCTGGTTACGCCTTCTAAACCTACTGACGGATTTCTAAGCCAACTGCTATGGGTTAATTAAATAAATGGCACAATCCTCAACCTAATAATGTATACCTGAATAATTAAAAACACTACCTGGCAACTCGTGTGAATTAAAATAAATGGAGGTATCTAGCAACTCACCCTAATAATGTATACCTGAACAATTAAAATAAAAAGTGGTGTCTGACAACTCAACCTGTAGAAGCCATTTACGCCTTCTAAGCCAACTGGCTGATTAGAGGCCTATAAGAGGACGGCGGGTCGGCTGAAGTGTTAATATGCACATGGCTCCTGCCAGGTGAATATCTCTCTTCCCTTCTCTCCTTCTCCTGTCTTTCTCTTGGGGGTAACGCCGCCTCCAAGTTTCATGACCCATTGTTGCACCTGCAGCATTTCTCACCTCCCTTCATTGCATACCCCCTCCCCCCTTTGCAACATTGATCATTATCTCTGCACTCTCTCATTTTGCGTCCATACTACTGCTCCTTGCTCTCCCCCATGCTGTTTAATGTGTATATTGACGGATTAATTGCTTCACTTAATGAGACAACAGTGGGATGTTGTATAGATAACATAAGGATAAATAACTTAGTTTATGCCGATGATATGGTGTTAATAAGTCCCTCTGTTAAAGGTCTGGAATGGCTACTAAAAGTCTGCGAAGTGTATTCGCAGAAACATGATATTCTTTTTAATGTTACAAAAACTAAGGTTATGCAATTTCATCCTAAAAGCTGTAATCAGCCAGCTGATATTAGGTTTAAAATGAATGGTGAAGTAATTGAGGAAGTACAAGAGTTTAAGTATTTGGGTCAAACTATTACCAGCTCCTTGAGTGATGACTCGGATATAAGAAAACAATCTCGAAGCCTGTGCGCTAAAGCGAATATGACTATAAGGAACTTTCGGTTCTGTACAAGTGAAGCGAAAGATACTCTCTTTCGTACTTTCTGCAGTAATATATACGGACAGCAACTCTGGGTGAATTATAAGAAAGGTTCTGGCAGAACCCTAAATTTGCTGTACAACAGGTCTTCTAGACTTACATAAATTACCCCTGTGATGCTCAGCTTCGCAAATGTTTGCTACCCACAATGTCCCGAGCTTCCCGGAGGTAACAAGACGTGCTCAATACAGTCTTATGCAAAGAATTAAAAAATCAACCGACCCGATTATCCAAGCTATCCATGAGTCCTGCCGTTTATCCTCTAAGGCCTAAGCCAGGGGTCCCCAACCTTTTTGTGCCGAAGAGCACATTCAAGACTACCGGTAGTGCGGTGGGCACCATTTACTTTTTCAAGGCAAATTTATAGTTGGACTTAATAATGAACATAATACACAAAAAAAACATTTAATTCCTCTGTAAAATAATGAACATAATACACAAAAGAAAACAAGGATGGGCTAACTAAGAATCTTAGAAAAATTATCAAAACGATAACTTAATTTATTTATAAAGAAATAATTATTTTCAAATAAATAAGCATCTGTTTCAGTAATTAACTACTAAAATTTAATAAAATGTTAAGTATGTTACATATTTTAAATATTTAGTAACTAAATATTTAAAATATGTAACATACTTAACATTTTATTAAAAATTTCAATAAAAACTTATCAATCGTAGTCAGTCAGTGGCGGGCACAGGCAAAAGGGTCGGCGGGCACAGGGTTGGGGACCCCTGGCCTAAGCTATGGAATTCTTGGTACGAAAACGTCTCTCTGTAGCTCCACTTAACTTCGACATTACTGTATTATTTCTAATCAACTATATATATTTAGTATGTGAACAGTCACTGTACTAATAATACTTGTCATATGGACTATAGTCTGCCAATAAACCTTTTCATTATATATATATATATATATATATATACACCTTACCTTACAAAGGTTCTGCGCGATGATTCCTCATTTCGCGAAGGTCAAGCTTATCGCCCCTCCTCTCGAGTTGGCCTGGTGAAGTAGTGAGTTGGTTTCTTGTGCTCTCCACTTCCCATAGCCAGGTACGCCCGGCTCATCGGGGATTGTTCTGAGCCAGGCGCCTAGTCTTCTTTTGAAGATGTCCACTGCAACTCCCTTCGTGTTTCTTAGGTCTTTGGGCAGCTGATTAAACAGTTTTGGTCCTCTCACCACAAAAGTATTTTCTTTCAGGGTTAAGGATGTTCCCTGTCTCGCCTTCAATTTGGGAATACGACACAGTCTACCATTTCTACTTTCCACCGTTGTTTGGGGAGTTATAGGGTTCAGAGTAAGATTAGGGATTAGTTTCTCCATTACTTTCCAAGTGTATATAATGGTGTCTCTCTCTCTCTTCTCCTTTCCAGTGAATATAGGTCTACTTCGCGTAACCTTTCCCAATAATTTAGTTCTTTGGACCCATTGATCTTGGCTGTGAAGCTTCTCTGGATCCCTTCCAGCAGTCTAATGTCTTCTTTTTTATATGGGGATGTTAGGACCGAGCAGTATTCCAATTTGGGTATGATCAGGGTTTTCAGTAGAGGAATCGTTACATTCCTATCCCTTCGTTTAAAGGTTCTCAATATCTGTCCCGTTATTCTCTTTGCTCTGTTTATTGCTATCTTATTTTGTGTTTCAAATTTCGCATCATCAGTCATTACAACCCCTAAATCTTTTGCTCTGGAATTTCTCTGAATTTCCTGTCCATTTGGGGTATAATATTCCATGGATTTTAGGTCTTCTCTTTTTCCGTACCGTAATAGCTGAAATTTCTCGGTGTTAAACTTCATATTGTTGTTTTCCGTCCACTTGTAGATTCTGTTTATGTCGGTTTGTAGAGATCCTATATCTCCTGGGTTTCTAATTTTTCTACTGATCTTTGTGTCATCGGCAAAAGATGTTCCTGTGCTGTCTCTGGTAACGTCCTCATCTATGTCAGTCAGCATGATTATGAATAGTGGAGCTAATACTGTTCCTTGTGGTACTGAGCTGAGGACCTCTGATTCTGATGAAGATACTCCTTGTACTGTAACGACTTGCCGCCGCTCACTAAAAAAATTATATATCAATTTCCCTACTTTTCCTGTTATTCTCATATATTTCAGTTTATGTATTATGATTCCATGGTCACACTTGTCGAACGCTTTAGCAAAGTCTGCGTATAGTACATCATAGTTTTCATTACTTTCGAGTGCATCAATAATGTTGTTGTAGTGTTCCATTAGTGGTGATTGGCATGATCTGCCTGACCGAAACCCGTGTTGGTTATCATTGAATTTTTTCCGAGTTTCCAAAAAGTCGTCGATTTTCTGTCTAACTATTCTTTCAAATATTTTAGCGAGATGAAATGTAAGCGACACTGGCCTATAGTTTTTGGCCTCGGATCGATCTCCTCCTTTATATATTGGGACTATGTTCGCGCTCTTCAGGATGCCCGGTATTTCTCCCGTGTCTAGTGATAGTCTCCATATCCCACGTAGGGGCTCAGCGATTGCATTCTTTTAGTTTTTGATCAGTGTGGCATTCCATTTATCTGGCCCTGCCCGCTGAGTGTGTTTTTAGTTTCCCTTTGGCTTGTGTTAATATCATCCGTAGTAAAGTCGAAGTCCGTTATACTTTCCCCTTGTAGTTCTTCTTCAGAGAACACGTTTCTATCGTATATCAATTTGTCAGTTTTTGGAATACTGAAAGATGATTCGTACTGAGCTCTTAATATTTCAGATACTTCTGTTAGATCATCAGATAAAGCACTGTTCTCGTTTTTGAAAGGTCCGATAGTGGCATCGTTTTTCGACTTCCTTTTTGCGAAATCATAGAAGTACTTTGAATTAGCCTTTATCGCTTCTTTAGCGTCGTCGTCTTCTTTTTCTGTATACTTTTCAATTAGTTCCTGTATGACGTCATCGATATTTTGCAGTTTATCATTTAATATTTTTCTGATGTCTTTACAGTTACTTAATTTTGCAGTCACTCTTTTTCTCTTTCGAAACAATGCCCTCTTTTGTCTCTCGAACCTGCTTCTCTTTCCTCTTTGTTGTATTTTTGGGACATGTTTTTCCACAATTTCTAACGTCTTCTCCTCTAACGTCATTAGCATCTCCTCCGTTGTCTTTGCCTCGAAAATGGTTTTCCAATCTATTACTTCCATGCTGGATGTCACATCTTCCCAGTTTATAGCTTTGGAGTGAAAATTAAAAATTTCGAATTTGCTTCTTTCTGTTGCCCATGTTCTTTCCTGTTGCCTTTATATTAGTTGTTATTTCAATGATGTTTTGGTCCGATATCATAGTTGGGGATATTTCTACATTATCAATTAGATGACTGTTGTTTGTGAATACCAAATCCAAGCAGTTGTTTTTTCTTGTTTTCTGTTATTTCTTGCGTTAACATAAATTCATCAGCTAGAGCTAGTAGCATTTTTATCTGCTCCAGGTCTTCCCCTGTGCCCCCCTTGTCCTGGTGTATACATATATTTTTTCCTATCCTTTTATATTTCATGAATGGGAAATTAAAATCACCAGAGAAAAATACTTGGGGTTGGAGAGTGTAGATTTTTTACCCAGTTTCTTACCTCTGTAATGAAATCTGAAAATTTTGAGGTTGGCGTGTTTGGGGGTCTGTACATTACAATTATGATCATATTTAATTTTTCAACTTACTTTTGCTGCTACACATTCTATGTAGCTGTTTGAGTTACTTATAGTCATTTCTGTCATATGCCTTTCGCGTGTGTAAATAGCACATCCTCCTTTACGTCTCACTGTTCTGTCGGCTCAGAGGATGTTATAGTTGTCAATTTGTATTTCTTTTTTGTCAATACAGGACTTACAATTTTCACAGTTCGCCTGGCAGTCCTTTAGATGAGTTTTCGTGAGGCATGCAAAGTCTGCTCCGGCTTCTTGCATGAGTCCTTTCAGGTATAAAACTTTGTTCGGGGAATGGTTTGATTTAAGGCCCTGAATGTTGGCTAGGATTTTTTTTTTTCTCTTTCGTTTTCGCATACAGGTGGTTCCGATTTGTTTTCCAATGGAGATGCCGGTTTCGTTGCCTCGTGGTCCTCCGAGAATTTACCTCTTTTTATCTTTGTCGGTACCTGTTCTCCCGATAACGCATGAAGTGCCTTTGTGCGTGCCTTCTGTCCGGCTCTCGGATTCCAACATTTCTCAGTTGGTTTTGTAATTGCTGGATAGTATTTAGCAGCTGAATTGTGTTGGCTGCGTCTAAAAAATTGGCACTCTTCTTTGGTGTTTGTTTTTCCTCTTCACTCGTTGCGTTTCTTTGAGGGTGGTGGTAACGGCATTTTTTTCCGTATTTGCAACTCCCATATCTTGCATAGGTGTTGCAGACCGTAAGATGGTGGAACTTGCATTTCTTACCAAATTTGCAAAATCCACTTGTGTAATGCGTGTTGCATAATGTGGGATGTGCATATATGCATTGCCCATCCCGATATCTGCAGTTTCCTTTCGTATAGTATTTACATACGATATTTTCTACGCTTCTACTTCTTGTTTTATTATTATTTTCAAAGTTCTTAATTTTGGTATTATCATTATTTTCTTTGACTGTTTATTTTCTACGTTTTTAGTTATTACCTTTTTATCATTTCGCTCGTTGGACAGTTTGACTACTTCGCAACCTTTACTTATTTCTTTTCTTTTATCTATGTCTTCCTTCCGTATTATATTGTTTATATTGTTATTCGTTATTATGCTGTTATCCGTTATTTCGTCCTCTCTCTCTCTTCCACCCAGTTTTTCGTTGGGACAATTCCGGACCCTTGTGTCCCCATTATTTCATTCTTTTTTGTAACATTCTATTCTGTTATCCCCATTTCTTTAAAAACCGCGAATGAGTTTACCGTCTGTGTACATGCGCCACATAGAAATTTGATCCCCACGACGTGTTTCGCGTTCGAGGCAAGAGTTATTTCCCTATCATTCCAATTCATGCAGATAAAGTCTTGCAGTCGTTGATAGAAATCACACCTAATCGCCGTTTTTCGGTTTATATATATTTATATATATATATATATATATATATATATATATATATAATATAAATAAACCATATTTAACCAAAGGTTATATATATATATATATATATATATATATATATATATATATATATATATATATATATATATATATACAAAACAAAGTTTGTACTCGAAACGTTTTATGAACGAAACAAGGGCGGACATCGCATGCCTCACAGAAACACATCTTAAAGACTGCAAAGGAAACTGCGATAATTGCGAACACTGTATCGTTGAAAGAATTGCATATCGATGGATTCAACTTACTAAGAGCAGATAGAACAGCGAGACATAAAGGTGGCTGTGCTATTTATATACATGAGAGGCCTGTAACAGAGACGGTAATAAGTAAATCCAACAGTTTCGTGGAAATCCTTGCAGTGAAAATAGAGAAACTAAACGTGGTACTGGTAGTCATCTATAGACCTCCAAACTCCCCAAATGAAAAATTTTCGGATGCCATTAATGATATCAGAACCCTTATAAAGTCCGTAAACTCTCCATCCCCTAATATAATACTCTGCGACCATTTTAATTTCCCATTATAAAATACAAAAAGGTGGGTAGAAATATATTTATACAGCAAGATAAGGGGAGCACAAGAGAGGACCAGGAGCAAGCAAAAATGCTGATGGCTCTCACAAACGAGTTTATGCTGACACAGGAGATAACAGAAAATAGCAGGAAAAATAACTGCCTACATCTGATATTCACAAATAACACTAACTTCATTGCCGATATAAAAATAACTCCAACTATTATCTCAGACCATAATATAATAGAGTTATCAACAAATATGGAGATAACTTTAAAAAAGACAATACTCATACAGAAGGAAGAAGCAAATTTGGGGCTTTTAACTTGAACTCCAAGACCATAAATTGGGAAGAAATCAGATCACACAGGGCCCAAATAGAGTGGAGAACAGTTTTAGAGAATAAAACAACTGAGGAAATGCTAACAACTTTGGAAGAAAAGACTGAGAATTTTGGAAAAATATGCTCCGAAAGCACAGCCAAAAGGAAAGAGGAACGGGCTAACGAGGCAAACGAGAAGAATATTCCGCAATTAGCTAATTGCGGAGACAACAGTGCCCGGAAAGTCATACAAGAAAAACTGGAGAGAATCGATTGGGAAATACAAACTCTGATAAAGGGCCATACAGAGAGGGAAGAGGAAAAGGCGGTAGAAGCAATAAAGGAAAATCCAAAATACTTCTACAGCTATGCGAAAAAGAAAACAAAAACGCCTGCTACTATGGGCCCTTAAGGAAAGGAAATAATGAACTAACAGACGATTCAAAAGAAATATCTGAAACATTGAGAGCCCAGTATGAATCGGTCTTCAGTACCCCAAAAAGTGATAAACGATACCTGACATACATACATTCTTCAAAGAGAAACTGCAAGAAGAATGTATAACAGACTTTGATTTTACCTCAGAAGATGTAGCGGGAGCTATAGGACAGATGAAATCACATTCAGCTGCAGGTCCGGACAAATGGAACGCACTATTAATTAAAAATTGTAAAAATGAAATAGCTACACCTTTATACTGGATATGGAGAAGATCCCAGACAATGGGGAAATACCGAGCATCTTGAAAAGAGCAAACATCGTCCCTATATATAAAGGCGGGGATAGATCTCAGGCAAAGAACTATAGACCAGTGTCCTTGACGTCCCACCTCACCAAAATATTTGAAAGAATAGAGAAAATCTATGACTTCTTGGAGACATTGGAAAGATTCAACGAAAATCAACACGGATTTCGATCAGGAAGATCATGCTTATCACAATTTATAGAGCATTATAACAATGTCCTAGATGCACTTGAAGGCAATGAAAACTATGTCGTCATATACACGGATTTTGCTAAAGCTTTCGACAAATGCGATCATGGTATAATAGCACATAAAATGAAACATATGGGAATAACAGGCAAAGTGGGAAAATGGATCTAGAACTTCCTCAGAAAACGACTACAGGTGTTCAAAATTCAAGGTATATCATCATCAGAATCAGAAGTACGCAGCTCAGTACCACAAGGTACAGTGCTGGCCCCACTCCGGTTCATTATCATGCTAACAGACATAGACAATGGAGTAAACAGCAACAGCATAGTAACATCATTTGCGGACGATACAAAGATCAGCAGAAAAATCTGCGATGCAAACGAAGTAGAGGCCTTGCAGAGGGACACAAACAAAATATAAAAATGGTCAGAAGACAACAATATGACATTTAACACCGAGAAATTTCAGCTCTTGAGATATGGTAGAAATGAGGAACATAAAAAGACTACATATTATGCTCCAGATAGACAGGAAATTCAGAGAAGCACGAAAGCGGTCGACTTAGGGGAAATAATGGCCGATGATGCCAAATTCGAGAGACAAATCAGATAGCAATAAACAAAGCAAAAAGAGTCGCGGGACAGGTACTAAGAACGTTCAAAAGGAGGGACAGGACAGTAATGATTCCCCTGCTGAGAACACTGATCATACCGAAACTTGAATACTGCTCAGTTTTGACGTCCCCATATAAAAAAGAAATTAATACTCTAGAAGAAACGCAGAGACATTTGACAACCAAGAGTGATGGCTACAAAGAACTCGACTACTGGGAAAGAACGTAAATTAAATCTGTACTCCCTGGAAAGGAGGAGAGGGGTACACCATAATCTACATATGGAAAATGATCGAAAAACTGGTAGCAAACCTCAAACTCAACCCAATTACCATCCAGACAACGCTGGAAAATAGGAAAGGCAGAATGTGTAGTGTTCCCAAATTAAAGGCCCGACAAGGGACCTTCTCAACTCTGAAAGGAAATAGCTTGGTTGTCAGGGTGCCAAGAATTTTCAAGCAGCTTCCAAAGGACCACAGAAACGTTACAAGGGTCAAAGTTGAAGTCTTCAAGAGAAGACTAGATGAGCCGAGTGTACCTGGCTATGTACGGTACGGTGGAGAGCGCAAGAGTGCAACTCGCTCCTCCACCAAGCCAGGACTAGAGGCGGGGCCACCAGCTTGATGTTCGTGTGAAGAAAGACCGACGCACGGAACCCAAGCAAGGTATATATACAGGGTGGGCGGAAAGTAGCTCCCTATTTTGGATTGGTAAAAAAATACGTATATTATCCATTTATTTCAGAAGAAATAATATGAAAAGGTAGGCATACATGGTAGGTTTTCTCTAAATTTCAATGTGGGCTCCAACTCTTTCCACCAGCTTCTGGAGCCGCCCAGGAATGGCGTCCACTGACTTTAGCAGGAACTCCGGCGGGATGGAGGACATGACTTCCCGAATTCGGTCCTCCAATTCTTCCAATGTCCTCGGTTTGGTGCGGTAGACTTCTTCCTTTACCCACCCCCAAAGAAAGAAGTCGCACGGTGTCAAGTCGGGGCTCCTGGCTGGCCATTGATGTGGACCACGACGACCCATCCAACGCCCAGGGAAGTGGGCATCCAGCCACTCACGGACAACAAGAGCGAAGTGCGGAGGGGCGCCATCTTGCATAAATATCAGATCGTCGATGTTCTCCCATGTGCTGACAACCGGCCAGACCTCGTTTCGCAACATAGCAAGGTACCGCTCAGCATTCATGGTGTTGCGCAGAAGGAACGGGCCCACAACCTGATCTGAGGTCATACCACACCACACCGTTACACTGAGCCGATTCTGCCGTTTTTCAGCGGTAACCGTGCGACTTCTTTCTTTGGGGGTGGGTAAAGGAAGAAGTCTACCGCACCAAACCGAGGACATTGGAAGAACTGGAGGACCGAATTCGGGAAGTCATGTCCTCCATCCCGCTGGAGTTCCTGCTAAAGTCAGTGGACGCCATTCCTGGGCGGCTCCAGAAGCTGGTGGAAAGAGTTGGAGCCCACATTGAATTTTAGAGAAAACCTACCATGTATGCCTACCTTTTCATATTATTTCTTCTGAAATAAATGGATAATATACGTATTTTTTTACCAATCCAAAATAGGGAGCTACTTTCCGCCCACCCTGTATATATATATATATATATATACACACACACACACAGCGTGTCCCAAAGAAATGCATACCCACTTTGTTCGATAATACCAGCTATGAGGATAATAAATATATTACTGTTTATATGTTTTTTAATAAAGAATTTTCTCCTGAATCTAAATATGTAATTATTTTTATTAAAGATTGAAGAACAAAAAAGTTACAGATGTTTAAATTAGAATTATTATTTTCGAGACTTCATGTGCGATATTTTCTAATATTTTTTTTTATGGCCTGGCCTGCCTTTTAACCGACTGTTTTGAGATACTTATGTTTAGTGCCTAGCTTAGCCTAGCCATTTCGTTGAGTTCTAATTAGGGAAGACTACAGTTTTGCTCTAACCTTATCTAACATCTTATAACTCTGCGACGTTTGTTCTTTTCTAACGACAATTTGAACATCTTAGATAAAGTGTCATTTAACCATGGAATTTGTAAATTTTTTGAATTAACTAATAATTACAACATTTATGCTTCAATATCAACACTAAACATAAGTATCTCAAAACAGTCGGTTAAAATATTAGAAAATATCGCACATGAAGTCTCGAAAATAATAATTATAATTTAAACATCTGTAACGTTTTTGTTTTTCAATTTTTAATAAAAGTAATTACATATTTAGATTCAGGAGAAAATTCTTTATTAAAAAACATATAAAAAGTAATATATTTATTATCCTCATAGCTGGTATTATCGAACAAAGTGGGTATACATTTCTTTGGGACACGCTGTATATGATATGGCTGAAGTTTATATACATGTACAGACTTGGTAAAAAGTAATCTATTTCCTGCACCATTTACGCAGTCACGTTTCAGCGATTTAAATACTTTTAAAAATAAACTTTTTCATAATGTAATCCCATCTCAAGCTATAATCCAATATGAATAAGGTGATCGTGCCTACAGCATCCATAATTTACTTTCCATAAGCAGTTTTTTAAGCTTTATAAAAATTTGTTATGCAGCTTACTTATTCTTTCGATTACCACACACACACACACACACTAATCGGTATTAAAGTATCTGCCGAATACCGAAATATTTAAATTTCATGTTCAGTTTTGAAGAGAAATGAATGCTTCACAAAAGCTAATTCAATCCAGTTTTTGTAAAAATACACCATTTTTCTTTTTTTTTTAGTTTCTTTAATTAATTTCATGGTTCTCATAAAATGTAATAATTAAAAGATAAGATTTATTAACCCGAACTTTTTATCTTAACACCAACAATTTTAAACGTGCCTTTTATTTACCGATATATTCGCATACTTCAAAATTGCACCAGATTAGGCTTTTTGATGGAGGTGTCATTTCTTTATACCGAGCATGACCCAGTACCAAACAGCCGAAACCAAAAAATTCACGACAAAACTTGGATAATACAATTTTTATAAATAATACAATTTACGCGTCTCAGCTCG
>JAJOZX010002393.1:465000-500000 GCA_023014485.1 Bathynomus jamesi
AAAAGCGCGCAAAATGTGTCCTATAAATTAGGTGCAACTTATTACATACATGCCAGCGAATAGTAAGTGACACGTAAAACTCTCATCATGAAAAAATGTGAGAATTGAGATGGAATACATCAGACACGAAGATTTAAGATTTATTTTTATTATTTTAGTCATAAACGTCTACATTAAAAACTCAATTTTCACTCGGTCGCTAAATTATATTCAAACAATAAGTGTTTTTTCAACATTTTTCCATAATTTTACATGAAAATATAAAGAACGTCGCTATATACATAAATATTTGTGAAATAATCGTTATTTGTGTCTGACACGTTCAACAAAAATCTTTGCTTTAACAGATCATGCATATGTTTTTAATATATATTATATATATATATTATAATATATATATATATATATATATATGTGTGTGTGTGTGTAAGAATGTAGATAGACGCTTTTTTAAAAACATTTTTTACTTGATTATTGAAGTAAAAAAATAAATTTTCTGAATCAATAATGGAAAGGGGAAAGCAATACAATTTTAAATATATGTCCCTGTCCCTCCCAAAGGTTATTGATTCGATTAAGTTGTCTACTTTGTTATTATTTATTCACGTTTATAATCAAATCGAAACATTTCGCAAAAAACAATGGTGTCTCATTATTTTCATTTATTTATATAATTCGTTGGGCCAATGCTGGTACAATATTTGGCCGATATATGAAATACCAACGTTGGCCCGAGGAATGTTTACTATCTGGGTGTGTATGGAATGGACGGTACTCATTCTGCGGTTTGGTGTTAATGGAATGACTTCGGTGCTCACCGTCCAATACGCGCCAAAGGAACAATTCACGCGACTGATCTACTCCAGCGGGAAATATTAAGCATATTAGTCGCATTTTACTCACCGCACGACATTCAGCAAACGAGAAGACATATTTTTATCATGTTGCGCAACGCAAAACGCCTCCGTTTATATACAATATAAACGCTAATTGAGCCTTAGACATAATAATAAATAAAATACAAGTACTCGAACGGGACCTAAACGAACATTCAAATGTTTTTATACCCAAATGCGAGGTCGTGCTCGAACAGAGAACCCCCAAAATGAGAAACCTTTAAAACAAAATTAAAATATAAAAACACGGTAACCAGAACAATAGTTTAACTATGCGAACGCTGAAACCTGCTGTAGGCTAAAAGGAACAACTTTTCAAATCGTACAAAGGACCCTCAAACGATCTCATAAGAGAATTTTTTTTTTGCGCGCAAAGGATAGTCCCAAAAATAATGTGTGTGTGTGTGTTTTATTCAGCAAATAATCATGATCGTGATCGAAATTGTGCGAAACTCCGACAATGCACATCAACTACAACCTTGCCGCCAAAGAAAGCAAACTTTTATGAGGCACGCGCCTTCAAATGTCCAGTCCGGCGACTTAAGACACGTGTCACTTCCCATCCTTTTCTTCAAGTAAAGATAGACAAAATTACACAAACACACACACACACAATATATATATATATATATATATTTTTTTTTATTACATATATACACACAGGGTGTTTCAGGAGGAAAGGTCAATACTTCGGGAAGTGATAGTATCGGTCATTGTGAGAAAAAAAGTTCATATGAACATGTGTCTAATTCTGAATGGTTACGGAGATAGAGCTGTTTGAATCTGGTGAGCGCCCAGCTCTTCCTCCCCCTTCCCTCCCCTATAACCTTGAACCATGTAAGCTGTAATGTAAGCATGTAACAGAAGCCAATCGACAGCTGACTGTTGTGAGTGACATTGTTTGGTGTTTGAAGCAGTGTTAAGAATGCCACACACCTTCACACATGCCGAATATGCAGATATGGTGTATGTCTACGTTTTTTGCGATGGAATTGCAACAGCTGCTGTTGCAGAATACCGTCGACGGTTTCCGAACCGCAGAATTCCGGATCGAAGTGTGTTTACCAGGGTTTTCAACACATTGCGTGAGATTGGTACATCCAAGATTTGGATGAAGTGGAAACCATTCTTCAGTTGGTAGAGCGTAGTCCTACTACTAGCTCACGAAGAATTTCTACACGTCTCGGTGTACCACACACAAGAGTATGGCGAACATTACGTGAGGAAGGCTTGCATCCATATCATGTACAGCGTGTACAACACCTTCAACCAGGAGACGCTGCCATGCGACTGGAATTTTGTCATTGGGTAAATGCTAATCGCAGATTGCTTCGATTAATACTGTTCACCGATGAAGCTACTTTCACCCGTGACGGTATCAACAACACTCGTAACTCTCATTGGTGGTCAGACGAAAATCCAAATGCCACTGTGGAAACAAATTTTCAACATCGCTTCTCTGCCAATGTGTGGTGCGGTATCATCGATGATCAGCTGATTGTCCCTGTTACTTTAGAAAATCGTCTTACAGGACAAAGTTACCTAAAATTTCTGCAAAATGAATTGTCAGGACTATTGGAGGATGTTCCTTTGGCTACACGCGCTGATATGTACTTTCAGCATGACGGAGCTCCTCCACATTCTACCCGTCTGGTAATGCAATACCTAGATCAAACTTTCCCTGGTCGATGGATCAGCTGCGGTGGTCCCATTCAATGGCCACCAAGGTCTCCAGACCTCTCTCCGTTAGATTGTTTGTTTGTGGGGGTGGATGAAAAGTCAGTTTACAAAAGAAAGGTGGATCAAACAAGAGTGGACAAGCATCGTGGTATTTCCACCAGAACTTCGCAGCCCTTGAACAAACCCTCCAAATCAGCAATAAGGGATCATTGCCACCTTCACAACCACCCGCTACTTTCCTCTAATTTCAAAATTGTTAATTCAGCCAACCACCTAATCGACCTTCATATTCATGAGTCCCCTTATATACTCAGTATTCAACCAATCCTCAACGACTACAGTTCCGCTTTCAACCTAAACATCGCCAAATAAACTCTCGTACTGAAAAGAAATCCACCATTACTCCGCTTGGCTCCATCCTTTCCAATATGAATTTTTCCAACAAGCAACCATTCCCAATCTTCTATATAATTAGTCCCTCACTACGTTAACAATTTAGTAAGATCCTCTTCAAATTTGATTCATTTTTAACTTTTATATTTTGCTTAATGTCCACACTTCTATACTTTATATCATTTCATCTTTGATTTTAATTTAATGCATACTGTAATTATATTTTTAATTCTCGCACGTTCATTTTAATATATTGTATGTTTTTGTTCATTATATTTATTTTTATTTATTTGATTTTAAACTTTTTAGCACTGATGATGGAAACTGAATCTTTCCGAAACGTCTGTAAATAAACATGTACCATCTTTTCGTCCTTCTATTCCTCGCTAAGCTACGCTTTCCTAAGGACAAACCATTCAACCAAGTTTTATATATAATATATATATATATATATATATAATATATATATATATATATATATATATAGTTAGTTAGTTCTCGAGATCTTTCTTGTGAAAATGCTTGCGCATCGACTTTGGTACCAGTGCGCTTGTTTTATGAAAAAAAAACAAAAAAATTACACACACACGAGTATATTATCCCTTTAAATATACTCGTAATGTAAATTTCCGTTATGCACTTTGGAATTAAATTTTAATGAACACAATGTCATCTATTAATTTCTACGTCATATACCAGTAACAGCAGTTAAGCGAGGAAGATTAAAACTATGTTGCCAGATGCTACTAGCATATTTAAATACTAGCGTGTAGAGATTTCGTTGCTAAGTACCAAGAACCCTAGACTGCGGTGTGAGAAGTTTCTAAAGTGCGAGTGCCAATATGTTGTCAATGTATTCAACTACCGTATGTATCCGAAAGGGTTGTGAACACTGATGTAGGGCCGGATAATAAAATCACCTATCAGTCCAATAGTAAGTGTATTTTAATGCTTTCTCGTCTCACACCGGGTTTCCCAGATTTTTTTATTCTCAACTACTGATTATTTAGAAAAATTTTAGAAAGAAATCAAAGTGTGGTGAAGTGTTTTGTATTTGACTCGAAAGAGGAAACCAAACTTCAAAATAATGTCTCGTCAGTTGCTATACAATTAGTATTGAGGGTTTTATGATTATTATTATTATTTTGGCGTGTATAACTTTTTGGACAGCCTTGCGAAACACACACACACACAACGTTTGGATACCTTACAAAACCGCGACATTTAACCTAATTAACTTCTCAATCTAGCGTAACCTTCATTATATTCCCGTTTTACATAGCAGTTAATGATTTTCAATAAAAAAATATGGCGACACTGCTGTCACGATGATTTGTGTGTGTGTCTTAAAGACTGTCGCGGTTCGTTAAGATAGCCAATAACACACACACACACACACACACATATATATATATATATATATATGTGTTGGGCGCATTACTTTTTAAAAGTAACGGCGTTACCGTTACTCGCAATAGAAAGTAACGTCATTACCGCTGCAGTTACTTCTATGAAAAAGTAACGCGTTACAGTTACCATTACTTTTATAATAAAGTAGAAAATATAGTACTTCTCAATATAAGAATGTGATATATCTACAGTGCATCGCAATTATAAAAGAATTTCTGAATATCGAACCAATATTTAATTAAAGTCAGATATATAATACATACAATGAAACAATACCCGATTTTAGACTTACACTTAAATAATAAGCGACACAATTTAACAATTTTATCATTTGAAATAATATTAATAGCGATCAATAGATATTAAATAAAAACTAAAAATGTAAAATAAAATTGCTCTTCGCGCTTAGTATTACAAAAACGAAAATTATTGAACACAATACGCTAAAATAAATCGTGAATAAAAAATTACAAAATGCCTGAAGGATTAATCGATTATTCATATAAGAAAAAAATAGAAATCTTAAAAGTAACGAGTAATGACTGAAAATGGAATGAAATGTAACGGGATTACCAATTTAGTTACAATATAAATAAAAAAACGGCGTTACCGTTACGAAATAAGTAACGGCGTTATTTCCAACACATACACACATATTTATATATATATATATATATATATATATATATATATATTATATAATCCTTGTATACGACATATTATGTAATTATGTAAGAATATAACTTGTGTACGCACGATTGTTTAAGATCAAATGAGCATGAAGTAATTACAAAATGGAAGAACTGTTAAATGAATTTCTTCACAGAATGTCTGCCGCAAAGCATCCATGAGAACGATTGGTGCTACTGACTGTGGGAAGAGCCCTACCTCAAAAAATTTAATAACTGCTTAATTAAAGATATATATATTTCCGGGGTCGAACTAAAACCGTCGGAGACAATAAAAAATTAGATGAGAAATATTTAGATGAAGAGAACATAGATAATTAATGAAGCCCGGATTGAAGTACATTTAGGTCCTAAAACATTTTCTCGTGCTGCAAGGTGGGAAGAACGAGGGTTCGAGTTTCATTTTTAAAAGATGATTCTTCAAAACGTACCAACCTCCATGCAGTGTTCACACTCTAGTGAAACCGTGGCCTTTCATATATGTTGATGATTCATTAAAACTAAATTTTACATTCGAAACATTAAAAAAAAAAAAAAAAAAGGCTATACTTTAGAAAGATTTTAAGCGTTTTTCTTGATACTCAGTTTCCAGCGAACATGACTCACGCGAATGGGTTATTTTTTATTTGTGGTTATGTGTGCCTAACATCATCTGGGAGAAGGGACATTTTCCCTATAAGCTCCATTTTAGATGGTACCATTGGTTACCGTAGTCTTCATCCACTTTGTGTAGCGTCAGTCCACTGTGGTAAGTCGATAAAGTTAAACTGGTTTTGTTTCGCGGCGATTTTTTAGGATGTCGGAAAGTACAGTTTTTATTTATTATGAAGGTGTTGTGCACCATGAATATGCTTCACAGAGACAAACAATCAACAAGGAATTTTACACTGAAAAGGCACCGATTCGATGATATTGAGACCATTAAAAGAAATTCGATGAGCAGCTTTTGGCCACTCGGAAAATGTTTTCAACAGTGGCAGGATCATTGGGCAAAGTGTGTGGCTTCAGGAGTGTACTTTGAGAGAGATTAAGCCCCAAATTCTGTAAGTACCATATTCTGTCTCTAATCGCATCAGTCCGGATACTTTTTGAAGAAACATTGTGTGTGTGTGTGTGTGTGTGTGTGCCTCGGTGGTGTAGTGGTTAGCGTCGCTGACTACAAATCCATCGGCCCCGGGTTCGAGACCCGACGGCAGCCGGCGCGCAGCAAAACCCAGCTGTTCATCCTTCCACACAATAAAGAAAGTTGTTGGTAGATAAATGGGTACCGTAGGTGGCCTAGTGGTTAAGAGGCTGGGCTGCTGATCGGGCGTGGTTCGGATTCCACGTTAAACTGTAGGTCTAAGGTGGAGTGAAAAGCTTGACCATCGTCAGAATGAACAATTCGGGCGGAAGGTAACCAAAGGTATACATGATGCAAACCCACAAGGAAAAAAATTATTCCAAGGCCTTTCGTGTATTCAGAAGTACACCTCGTCAGGGAATGGAGGTGTACTTCTGAATACACGAAAGGCCTTGGAATCATTTTTCTTTTTCATTATGGGTTTGCATCATTCATTCATTTCACGTGTTTAATTGTGAAATTCATTCTATATATATAATATATATATATATATATACAGGGTGGGCGGAAAGTAGCTCCCTATTTTGGATTGGTAAAAAAATACGTATATTATCCATTTATTTCAGAAGAAATAATATGAAAAGGTAGGCATACATGGTAGGTTTTCTCTGAAATTCAATGTGGGCTCCAACTCTTTCCACCAGCTTCTGGAGCCGCCCAGGAATGGCGTCCACTGACTTTAGCAGGAACTCCGGCGGGATGGAGGACATGACTTCCCGAATTCGGTCCTCCAGTTCTTCCAATGTCCTCGGTTTGGTGCGGTAGACTTCTTCCTTTACCCACCCCCAAAGAAAGAAGTCGCACGGTGTCAAGTCGGGGCTCCTGGCTGGCCAGTGATGTGGACCACGACGACCCATCCAACGCCCAGGGAAGTGGGCATCCAGCCACTCACGGACAACAAGAGCGAAGTGCGGAGGGGCGCCATCTTGCATAAATATCAGATCGTCGATGTTCTCCCATGTGCTGACAACCGGCCAGACCTCGTTTCGCAACATAGCAAGGTACCGCTCAGCATTTATGGTGTTGCGCAGAAGGAACGGGCCCACAACCTGATCTGAGGTCATACCACACCACACCGTTACACTGAACCGATTCTGCCGTTTTTCAGCGGTAACCGTGCGACTTCTTTCTTTGGGGGTGGGTAAAGGAAGAAGTCTACCGCACCAAACCGAGGACATTGGAAGAACTGGAGGACCGAATTCGGGAAGTCATGTCCTCCATCCGCCGGAGTTCCTGCTAAAGTCAGTGGACGCCATTCCTGGGCGGCTCCAGAAGCTGGTGGAAAGAGTTGGAGCCCACATTGAATTTTAGAGAAAACCTACCATGTATGCCTACCTTTTCATATTATTTCTTCTGAAATAAATGGATAATATACGTATTTTTTTACCAATCCAAAATAGGGAGCTACTTTCCGCCCACCCTGTATATATATAATATATATATATATAATATATATATATATATATATATATATATATCAGACATGGGGTAATAGTAATAGGCTATTACAGGATTTTTCAAGTAATAGTAAAAGTAATAGAAGGCAAAGTAATAGATAATAGTGTATTACTTTTCTATTACAGTGGCAATGGATATATTGTGTGAACAAAGAACTGAAATATGAACTAAATCTACTCTAAACTAAAATAAACATGTATGTGAACTAATATTGTGGCAAATTTTTCCTTCAATAAAGTAAAATTTATCAAGACCTACAGTCTCTGAAATTGTAATGATTTGGTTGAAACAAATACTTGTTATTTGGCTGCCGCTCAGCCTCATCCTGGATCGATGAGTGCAAAGCCCTCTGCTTCTCAGTCTTACCCTGGATCCCTGAATCCAGACACTGCTACATCGTCAGCTCAATACCATCTCACACAGGATACCACTAAAGGCCTTGGTGAATCGGGATGCTGGGAATGCAGTCGGGGGTCATGAGGAGGTGGCATCTTGGACAATGGTGGTAAGGAGGGGCCGGAAGCGAGCGACCCCTCTGAGAACTGCAACCACTGCAGTAGCTAATGGTGGTGGTCCCTCAAGGGGGTCTGGTCCCAATCATGCACCGGGTAGAGGGAGTCAGCCTGTGGCAAAGGCTGGCAGAGAACGGCGGGGTATCATAGGGGCTACCAAAACAGATCGTATGATGGCTGTACCAACGAAGACCGCAAACATTTGCGTCTCGAGATGTTGACCTGATCTTACGGCCGAGGAGCTGCAGGCATTTGTGGAAGGTAAAGTGAACCTTCAGGTTACATGTATGAAAATTGACTCCAGATGGACTACGTACAGTTCCTTTCAAGTTACAGCAGTCTGTGATGATCCAGGAGTATTTATGGATCCAGCAGTATGGCGGGAACTGGTACATGTACGGGGGTTCTATGAGAAGAAGGGAAGAAAAACACCTGCAGCCCTTCTCGCAAGTGCTGGAGAGGGTAATTATGGAGACATCATGCGTCGTACTGTAGAGGAAAATCCAGCCGAGTCTAATGCTGTAACTGCTGTGCCTGGTATAAGTGGAATTCAACATGTAGAGATGGCTGGCAGAACTCCTGCATCTTCCCAATTGCAACATTCAAGGTAATCTCTTATAACTGTAGAGGCCTAAGCTTAGGCAAAAACAGCAAACACAGGCAGATCATAATTGATAAGCTGTTAGAGGATGCTGATATTCTCTGTCTGCAGGAAACAGGACTTAAAGGACCTGGATAGCCTGTCCAGTAACTTTCATGGGATAGGGGAGGCCACCAGAAATAAAGAAGATGGTCTCCTTGCAGGCCACCTACCTGGTGGGATAGCTTATTGTATGGAGGTTGGGCTATGGGAAATATATTAGTGAATTAAAACTTGGTTTGAATTAGCTAACTGGAATAGAAAATTGTGTAGACAATAAAAAATTTGTAATTCTGTGTATCTATATGCCTTTTCAGGCAGTTGATAATGAAGATGATTACCTCATTAAATTGGGGCAGGTCAGCAGTATTATTGATGAGTTGGATACGACATGTGTAGCTATTATTGGTGACTTTAATGCTAATGTGCTTAATGATAATTCTTTGTTTAGCAACCACTTAAAAGCCTTCTGTGAAGATAATAACTTAACCTTTTCATCCATGTGGTCTTCCTGGTGATAGCTTTACTTATGCTAGTGATAGTTGGCACACCACCTCATGGTTGGATCATTGTATTTGTATGTTCATTATACACAGTGATTCACTGGCCTGCTTAGTCAGTGCTCCAGACAACTATCTCTTAATCTTCTATGGACCTCTTGTATAATGTTTGTATCTGTTGAGTCTGAAATAAAGTGTTTGTTTGTTAACACACTGCTTCTAATTGCATTTAAAGAGACAAAGATCCTTTTGAAATGAGTGAAGTACCCGACATACAAAAGTAATAGTAAGAGAAATACAGTAATTGACCCCATGTCTGATATATATATATATATATATATATATATATATATATATATATATATATATACACACACTATATGATCAAAAGTATTCGTACACCCCGGAAAATCCGCATTTCTGCAAATATCACCTTCGCCGAAAGGTATGCTGGGAAAAAGCGTGGCGAAACTATAATCCTGAGGTGTTCTGTTAAGTTATCAGTAACTGTTGTGAAGCCATGCCGCGCGGACGTGAACTCTCCGAGTTCCAACGTGGACTCGTCATCGGATGTTATTTAAGTAACGTTTCTATACGAAACATTGCAGCCAAACAGGATATACCAAAGTCGACTGTAGCGGATGTTATCATGAGATGAAAGCACGACGGTGCAACTAACGCGAAAAAACGTTCCGGACGACCACGCAAACTGACGGAACGTGATAGAAGAAGTCTGGTACGACATGTCAAGAAGTCCCGCACGTCCTCTGCCGCTTCCATCGCTGAGGAGGTAGGAAGAGCATCCGGTACATCCGTTAGTACTGTAACTATCCGCAGAGAGATGCACAGACTCGGTTATTATGGTAGAGCAGCTGTACACAAGCCACTGATTACAAAAGTTAATGCCACGCGTCCTTTGGCCTGGTGTGTCTCCCGTCGTTCCTGGACCGTGGAGGACTGGAAAACTGTTCTTTGGAGCGACGAGTCGCGGTATTCACTCTTCCAGTCTGATGGGCGTGTTTGGGTGTGGCGACAGCCCGGAGAACGGCTTCTTCCTGACTGTGTACGTCCAACGGTGAAGTTCGGTGGAGGGTCCATCATGGTATGGGGTTGTTTTTCCTGGCTAGGGCTCGGCCCGTTGGTTGTTATACCCACTACCATGAACGCTGACGTTTATCTCAACGTTCTGGACAATTCGGCCCTCCCTACACTGTGGCAATACTACGGAGATGGCCATTGTTTGTTTCAACAGGATCGAGCTCCCTGCCATACTGCAAGGCGTGTGCAGGACTGGTTTCGTGAAAATAAGGTGGATTTGTTAGACTGGCCTGCTCAGAGCCCCGATCTCAACCCAATCGAGCACATGTGGGACGAACTGGAGCGACGGATACGAAACCGCACACCACGCCCGGCTTCATGCATCTCTTGCATCTCTTGCATCAGCTCTGCAAGAGGAATGGCGAGCCATTCCTGCACAGACTTACCGAAAACTTACGCGCTTGCATTAAGGTGGGGGGGGGGGTTCCATTAAAAAGTTGAGAATGCGCTTTTTTACCATATCCAATGATTATTTTTTTCGAATTTCACCGCGTTATGATTTTAACTCAAAATTCAAATTACTACTACTTCATGCTGCCTCAGGTTTTCACACACCCATTATTTGTGTTAGGTTAGGTTAACCTAACCTAAATTGAATCCCCAAAGGCATCTAACAGGAAGTAGTACTGGTTTTGCAAGTAGATGCTAAGTGATACAAAAGATAACACCAAAGAGGGAGCAAACGCTACTCTAGTAAAATACAGGGTGTTCTAAAATTAACTAGTAAACTTTTATATGAACGCAATATCTTAACGAAAATTATGCGATATTTAACAACTTTATTTCAAATATAGCAACAATAAGAAAAGCAACAGTAATTGTTTATTTTTTATACATGTTCAAAGTGTCTTCCTTCAACGTAAACACATTGCTCACAACGTTCGACTACTGATCGACAGACATAAAAGTTTACTTGGTATTTTTAGAACTCTCTCTCTCTCGAGATTCCTGGGTATAGAATGTTTCACAAAGACCGCACCCGTAGGGAGGGGTACTAATATACGTGAGGGACACGTTTAGTCCGGTTGACTGCCATTTCCGATCGGAACGGGAGCTGCTTGGCGTCGATCTGAACCTGGGAGGGACGAACTATAGGTTAATTTTGGTGTACAGACCTCCGCATCTCCTCCTCGAGGAGGATACAGCCCTGTACACCGAACTCCGTAGCCTGCTAGGGGACAGGGTGTGTGTAGTTTTAGGAGACTTCAACTGTCGCGGCATAAAGTGGGAAGACAGGACTGCTGATGCCGAAGGGAGGAGGCTAGTTGACTTTGCTGATGAGAACTTCCTGACTCAGTGGGTCAATGGGCCTACACTAGGCGAAAGCGTTCTGAACTTAGTATTCACGACCGAAGACAACCTCGTCACTGGACTCACCGTTGACGAATCGTTGGGCGGGAGTGATCACGGTCTGATTAGGTTCTGCGTCTGCGTCCCGCGGGTGAAGCGTAGTGACTCTAGAGGTAGTAAGCTCAATCTACGGCGGGCGGACTTTGTTGGCCTCCGGGATAGCGTAGGTGAGATGAGGTTAGAGGTCGGTGGTGATGTTGAGGAAGTATGGAGTGCATTCCGGGACGGGTTTATGGTGCTGCAGTCTGCTGCCATACCCTCAAAACCGGTCACCTTTGCTTCAACGCATCCTAAGTGGTTCAGTCGTGACATCGCTTCGTCTATCTGAAATAGGAAAGCTGCGTATAGGAGGGCGAAGGCCAATCGTTCCCATGAGACCACTAAGGCGTATGTCCGCCTGTGCAGAGAAGTGAAGGCGAAGGTTACGCTAGCGAAACGTAACGAAGAACTCAGGGTGGCAAGCCTCTGCAAGGGGAACCCTAAGGAGTTCTTCAGTTATGTTAATAGTAGAAAGCCCATTAGAAGCATGGCGTTCTGCGGAACTCCGACGCGGACATCGCTAATGTGCTGAATGAATACTTTGCGGGAGTGTTCACCAGGGAGGACACCCGCGTCATCCCCGAGGCAGGCGCCAGGCACGAAAGTGCTGGCCTGGATAGTGTTCGGTGTACCGTGACAGTCGTTGCCGATAGAATAGACAAACTGAGCGCGTTTAAGGCTCCTGGGCCAGACCAGTTTCTCCCCAGTGTGTTGCGGGAGGTGCGCGACCAGGTGGCTCCCCACCTGGCTACAGTCTTCAACAAATCGTTGGAGACGGGCCAGGTGCCTGGTGACTGGAGGGAAGGCCAATGTGACCGTATGTTTAAGAAAGGGGATCACGGAAGTCCAGGGAACTATCGTCCCATTAGTCTCACTTTGGTTGTAGGTAAATTATTAGAGGAGATAATAGCGGATAGGATCGTTGACCATTTGGATTCCTATAAGCTGCTTGGGGACTCCCAACATGGGTTTAGACGGCATAGGTCGTGTCTCACCAACTTGCTCGAGTTTTTCCACGTCATGTTGAGTGAGTATGATAAGAGTAGGGCGATTGATATACTTTATCTCGACTTTCAGAAAGCCTTTGATAAGGTACCCCACCGCCGGCTAATGGCCAAAGTGCTGCGCTGGGTATCAGTGGGGAAGTAGGTAGGTGGATTCAAAACTGGCTGAAGAATAGGCGGCAGAGGGTTGTAATTAAAGGGGCTATCTCGGGTTGGGCCTCGGTCACTAGCGGGGTTCCTCAGGGTTCCGTTTTGGGGCCACTGTTGTTTATCATTTACATAAATGATATCGACGGTGGCATCGTCAGTCGGATCGCCAAATTCGCTGATGACACCAAGCTTGGGGCCAATGATGGGACGCCTGAAGCGATCAAGGAACTGCGTGCGGACCTAGGTAGGATAGGAGAGTGGTCCGAAAAATGGCAAATGCCGTTTAACTTGGGTAAATGCAAAGTGATGCACATTGGCTACGCCTATCCCAAGTCGGACTACTCAATGTTGGGGAGTAATATCGAGGCGACTGATTTGGAAAAGGACTTGGGTGTGCTAATTAGCAGCGACCTTAAAGTTTACCAAACAGTACGTAGTGGTGGAAAAGAATGCCCAGAAGTTGTTGGGTTATATGAGGAGGCAATTTCGATTTCGGAACAAGGAGATTGTGCTCTCTCTGTACAATTCTCTGGTTCGGCCGCACCTGAGTATGCTGTGCAGTTCTGGTCGCCCACCCTCAGGAAAGATATTGACAGGCTGGAACGAGTACAGGCGAGGGCCACAAAGTTAATCCCTTCCGTTAGGCATATGGGCTACAATCGACGCTTACGCGCTCTGAATTTGTTTTCGCTGAAAACTCGGAGGCTGCGCAGTCAACTCATCGAGGTTTTCAAGTTCTTACGCGGGTTCAACAATGTCGATTTTAGAAGCATGTTTAGTTTAAATGATAACCCAACTTGCAACAACACAACGGTTGGAAGTTGGATTTGAAACGGTTTACGACTAGTGTGTGTGGGAATTACTTTACGTATAAGATCTGTGACACGTGGAACAGGCTACCTTCAGAAGTTGTGAACAGTTCTTCTGTGGATCTGTTCAAGAAAAGGTTAGACCTAATCTTACACACTATTTGAGGGTGTATGAATTTTTCTCTGGCACCCGTTGCCATTGGTACCTCCTCGGTATGGGCCGCAAGGCCTTTTGAGGTACTACTTTTCCTTGTAATTCTCTCTCTCTCTCTAATAAATAAATAAATAAATGGGCTACGTCGTGGCCAATGTCGTAACACCGCTTCCGGGAGATCAGCGAAGTTAAGTGACATTGGGTCTGGGTAGTAGTTGAATGGGAGACCGTCCTTCGCGCCCAGATTATGTAGCGACCCATGGTTCGGATCCCACGTAAAGCTGTAGGTCCCCTGCGTCATATGACCTTAGATGTTGCGAAGGAGGTTAAACAACCCCAATAAAATAAAATAAAAATTATATATATATATATACACATTATAACTGCAAACACGCAGTATAATTAACGTAAAGAACGACGCTTTGTATAGGAGAATTATCCGCGCAAGATGAGAGCGAAAGAACGAAGCAAATGAAAAAATTAGGTAACCACCCGGGAATCGAACCCGGGATCTTCCGATTGCCGGTCAGATGATAACCATTACACCACGGGCCTCACTCAAACAAATGTCGTAATTCCTCTACATACGCGCAGAAACCAATGCCCCAAAGTGTGGTTACCTCATTTTTTCATTTGTTTTGTTCTTTCGCTCTCATCTTGCGCGGATAATTCTCCTATACAAAGCGTCGTTCTTTACGTTAATTATACTGCGTGTTTGCAGTTATAATGTATATAATGTTACGACATGCGGGAGGTGCCCCTTTGGGGCATTGGTTTCTGCGCGTATGTAGAGGAATTACGACATTTGTTTAAGTGAGGCCCGTGGTGTAATGGTTATCATATCTGACCGGCAATCGGAAGATCCCAGGTTCGATTCCCGGGTGGTTACCTCATTTTTTCATTTGTTTCGTTCTTTCGCTCTCATCTTGCGCGGATAATTCTCCTATACAAAGCGTCGTTCTATATATATATATATATATATATATATATATATATATATATATATATATATATATATATATCTCAAATTGAAATTGTCAATGAATTTCAACTTCTGCTGATCATATATTAAAAGCTAGAGAGACAATCATCATTAAAATTCTTTTTAATATTTATTTTAAAATCCTGTTCAGCAAAGAACTGCAATTAATCTTCTTTGGTAATGGGCCTCAACTAGAGTCCGAGCCTCCAGTTAAAACCCTCCTTTTCGCCCTCCCCAGGCAAACAGGACTTCAGAAAAATAGGATGAGTTACAGTGGCTGGACTTTTTCTTCAAAATACGCTTGTCAGTCGTAATTTTATTCACTTTTATCCACAATGATGGTCACGGGATGAAAATAACGAGAAACTTTAAACCAAATTCGTATAACATCATAGTCAGTATTTTAAAAGAAAAACTTTAAAAGTGTTTTTATAATGACCCTCAAAGTAAGTAAATAAATGAGCTGGAAAACTAATTAAAATTCCTGAATGAAAAGCGTTCCTGGTTCTCTTCAACTGCATAAAATTTACCATCCAATTTACTTTTAAATGCATTTACACTAAACTGGTCTCCCGTTTTCCTGTATTTAACAAACTAGTTTCGGACCTTATATTCGGAAATACATAAAATTACTGAACCGATCACAAACTACAAAACTGTGAAGGAACGAAAATAAACAAATGTTCCAATATTAGGAATCCAATATATATATATATATATATATATATATATATATATATATATATATATATATATGGGAATGAACTCAGAATCGTTCCCCGAGGTTTTTTATGATCCACACAGACCGTGCATGGAACAAGGAACTCTTCTGGGATAATTAAATCCATTATAGTCCGAATAAGTAATGGTAAATGACAAATACCATAGTTTTTCTTTTTTATGATGCTAGCCCGACGTGGGCAACGGGTCACTCGCAAAGAGGTCCCATAAATATAGCTTCCCTCACCAGCTATCTGCAAAGCAGACAGGATCCAGCTTTGGGACATGGATCTAGGGTTAAAGCAGCATAGCCCTGCTACATTTAGAACCTCAATATAAGCAAAAGACTCGCTGCCTTCACGTCAGATTGAATACATCAAAGAAAAAGGGGTAACTATTATATTTTTAACCAAAAACCAAAACTTAAACCTCAACTGGCAGAATTGAGCGTCCACTTTTCAAGGCACATAACATGTCCGTTTCAAGATGGGAATGAACTCAGAATGGTCCCCTGAGTTTTTTATGATACACACAGACAGTGCATGGAACAAGGAACTCTTCTGGGATAATTAAATCCACTATAGTCCGAATAAGTAATGGTAAATGACAAATACCATAGTTTTTCTTTTTCATGATGCTAGCCCGACGTGGGCAACGGGTCACTCGCAAAGAGGTCCCATAAATATAGCTTCCCTCACCAGCTATCTGCAAAGCAGACAGGATCCAGCTTTGGGACATGGATCTAGGGTTTAAAGCAGCCTAGCCCTGCTACATTTAGAACCTCAATATAAGCAAAAGACTCGCTGCCTTCACGTCAGATTGAATACATCAAAGAAAAAGGGGTAACTATTATATTTTTAGCCAAAAACCAAAACTTAAACATCAACTGGCAGAATTGAGCGTCCACTTTTCAAGGCACATAACATGTCCGTTTCAAGATGGGAATGAACTCAGAATGGTTCCCTGAGGTTTTAGTGGATTTAATTATCCCAGAAGAGTTCCTTGTTCCATGCACGGTCTGTGTGTATCATACAGTAAAAAACCTCAGGGAACCATTCTGACCTAAGGTCACGAATGGTGTTGCAAATGGACATCTTCAAAAGAAGATTAGACGCCTGGCTCAGAACAATCCCCGATGAGCCGGGCGTACCTGGCTATGTGAGGAGGAGAGTACAAGAAACCAACTCACTACTTCACCAGGCCAACTCGAGAGGAGGGGGCGACAAGCTGGACCTTCGCGAAATGAGGAATCATCACACGGAACCTTTGAAAGGTTAAAAGGAAAGGTATATATTATTTGAAATTCGTCTGTTTATGATAAGCGGTTGTGTGTATGTAAAGTGAAACAACGTTTTAAAAACTTAAAATTCCTTTCCAGCTTATTTATTCCTATTAAGAAAATACGTATGGAGAAGAAAAGGGGTAGGAAGGCTGAAGAAATAAGGGCAGCTGGTCAGCCAAACAGCATTGAAAGTCTCAATAAATGAAGGGGAGCTGCTGAGTGTTACGCATTGGACGCAAGGGGGCAAGAGACGGGCCACGTTTTACTGAAACTTAAAAGAAAGAGAAAATGCGCAGAAGAGGCGAATAAACGTCTCATTACACGGTCAATAAGAATGCGCGATATGTTCACTGGATAATACATGAAATAATGGTGTATCGATGGAGAGAGAGATGATATTACGTTTTGTAATGATGGATTCCAACATTTTGCCGACAAGTTATGTTAAACTGATCGGGCGGTAATTACAAGGACTTTCCCTATCACCCTTTTCAAAGATTGGTGTTACATTTGCTAACTTACAGTCGGTTGGAACTTTCCCTAACTCGACTGATTGTTTGAATATGGTTACTAAGTCGGGGCAAGATGATTTGTATTTATTGAGTGTGTTACAAGGAGCTACAAGAAGTTATAAGGACAAGAGTAAGCCTTAAAAACCTTCCGGTCCACTCTGGGAGGTTCCTGTTATTAAACAAGTTTATTTTTCTTTCAACTATCCTAGCAGTAGTAGAAAACTGGATAGAAAAGTATAAGGCTCTCTCCCTACCCTCCGCTCCCTCCATGCCACAGGCAGGTATGGAAAAAGGTTGAAGAAAATACCTTGACCCTGGAAAAGTGGCCAAGGAAATTTTACAGGAAAGTGGAGAATATATAAAAAGCTCTATAATTAACATGCCCACACAGACACCGTGCAAGCGAACTCCTGCAGAGTTAAGTTATGCTTTAGTCTTAAACCACGAGAATATTCAGTACTTTGTCTAGCCTATTTTTAAACACATTTACACTTTGGCTGGAAACAACCTCTGAGGGAAGTTGGTTCCAGATATTAACTATTGTATAGGAAAAGAAATTCTTGCAGACAGAGGTCCTAAATGTCTTTAGTTCCAGTTTAAACCCATTATTTTTTGTCGGATTGGCATTAAATGAGAATAAGTTTCTGTAATATACCCTGTCTATTCCATTGAGCATCTGAAGACTTGAATAAGCTGACCGCGCAGCCTCCTCGTCTCAAAAGTAAACAGCCAGGTGGGGTTCAGATCGACGCCAAGCAGCTCCCGTTCCGATCGGAACTGGTAGTCAACCGGACTCAACGTGTCCCTCACGTATATTAGTACCCCTCCCCCCTCCCCACGGGTGCGGTCCTTGTGAAACATTCTATACCCGGGAATCTCGAACTCCCCAATGTAGTTCCTACCATCAGTATGAATCCACGACTCGGTGATAGCAACGATATCCTGGTATTCTGATGCTAAGAGCACCCGTAGCTCGCAAAACTTATTCCTTATCGACCTAGCATTAAAAAGCACTGCACGAAGGGAGCCTCCCCTATTCTGACCGTCTCCTAGTTCGACCCGTTTCCCGAACAGCCAAGGCTGTCGGGAGTTGAAGAGCCCCTCACCAACGAGGGGGCAACTTCCGCAGGCTGAGCCCCCTCCAACAGGGAAGGAGGATCACCCACCTGTACATGGACGCACCCTTCAGTTGAAGCTACGTCCGCCACCGGCTCATCATCATTTCTTCCCGGTGGGGGCCCATCATCAATCCCCAGGCTTGACTTCACCATACGGTATAGGTGCCGGTCAAGCAGCGTGCCTAACACACCTTTACCCTTGACATTGAGGTGGACACCATCCCTCTGATGAAGGTCCTACCTACCCGAAAACGGGTCGAACGGGTCAACAAACCTCACGCCCAGTGGGACGCAGAAGTCTTGCACCCTCTCGTTGATGCCAATGACCTTACTGAGCGCGTGGTCACTGGCATTCATCCGCGGTAAAATATCCATCAACATTCCCGTGTCTGTCTTAAGTTTTAGATCATTCGCAAGAGGCAGGATCTCGGTGATGATCCCTTCCGTCAAACCTACCCTACCGCGTTTGAGGAACAGGTCGTTGCCACCAGCGTGGACAACGATCGCAGTCCTCCGACTAGTCACGTGCAGCTTCTCTAACGCCTTCCTTAAGTGCGCCGTTCCCCGCCCGGGTAAGCAAGCACCTTACCTTCCTCCTGTCCCGGTTTGCAGAAGCAAAGTACTTCTCCTGGCCCCTGATCTGTGAGTCCCAATCAAAACGGTGTCTTCCTCCTCCGCGCAGAGGAGACTAAAGCGGTTGGAGGTCCTGACAGCAGCAACCGGCGTCTCAGGCTTCGGCTTCGCAGCTTTCTTGCCCGATACCTTTCGATACCCGTCGCCATCCGTAAACTCAGCCGCAATTACAGTACCCGACCCACCCCGACCGGCAGCTACGTCCTTCGGTTTCTTTGGGCCATCAGTAGGCCCCTTCCCACCCTTTTTCTTTATCAGCCCCTTCCTACCCTTCTCTATCAGAGAGAGAGAGAGAGAGAAATTTTTTTCTACTTTTACTTCTGGAAAAAAAATGAACCCCATCGAGAATCTCTGTTAAAGTTCAACCTCGAGAAACCCTAAATGAAAGGTTACAGGGTCTACGGAAAATGAAAATTGATATGCAGGGTAGAAGCTTACTTTTAAACATCCTTCGCTTTGTTTATTTTACGATAACTGGCGCATTATTGAGAAGGAAGGGAAAACACAAAGGTATATAATATATTGCCATAGCAGCACGCTTGAAAAACGTAATTGGAGGACAACAATGCAAATTCTTATAAAAGCTATAATATAGAGCTTACGAGACTGCATTTTTGTTCTCCACATATTTATGGACTGAACTCAACCAGAACGTGGTTATCATAAATAACAATCATAAAATAATAACCCAAATGTTACAGTTAGAAGGGAATTAAGTACGTGTTACAGTTTGAAGGGGACCAAGAATGCGACCGCAAGGTTCTGCAACCATACAATAATGTTCGTACGCTACGCATGCATTGACAAGAAATCTCCATAACCGGGGCATAAGGGCGCAATAAGCCCCAAGATTAAGCCGCGTGTACAGTTATGCAAATTTATATTCGCTTCAGGCGTGTATGTGGTTGAAACGAGAAATTCAAGCGATAACCTGAGAAATATATAAAGTGCAAATCAAAAATAGAATATAAACACTCGCCCCGTATAGCGATTATTTTTCAATGACCCCTTATCGTCGTACATTATACATACCGTTCGTACATATGGGGTACATACCCAAAACGCATCTTAAGCCCTGCCTCCAACCAAATCAAAAGAAGCACACCTAACAACTTAGCAAAAAACAAAAGCATACGAATGGCGCAAATATGACCTAAGTAGCATTTTCTGTGACCGATCCATTTGTTCAGGTTATTTGCATATCATAATTAGTTCTGCCTCAACTATAACCGAAATAGTAACTCAGTAAAAATGGCAACCAGATTCAAGTTATATTCTAAGTCTCTTCCATTACAGTAGCATGCAGGCATCATCATCAATATATATATATATATGATGAATTTCACACTTAAACACGTGAAATGAATGAATGAATGATGTAACCCACAAGGAAAAGGAAAAATGATTCCAAGGCTTTTCACGTATTCAGAAGTACACCTCGTCATTCCCTGACGAGGTGTACTCCTGAATACACGAAAGGCCTTGGAATCATTTTTCCTTTTCCTTGTGGAGTTACATATATATATATATATATAATATATATATATATATATATATATATATAAAACTAACGAAAATTGCAATCGTTTCAATATGGATTATGGATGTTCTTTGGACTAAACTAACATAGTATAGTTGCTTTCAGTGATGAACCACGTACAAAAGTCTCGTCAGTAGTTTGACCCCCTTAACTGCCTGGCAACGCTGCTGCGAGCTGCTCGTACCCTGAAATGGGCGTATGGGCGGAATGGTGCTCTGTGTAAAAAGATGTTTAACTCTTCATCATCCACTTAAACTGTGAATGCATCGATGAAAAAAAAATGTGTATATATATATATATACACACGCCACTTGCCTTGGAAAAGTGTTCGTCCAATAAAATTTCTAACACAAACTGCGAGTCGTGTAAAGATTTCAAACCTGACCCGCTCTCTCAACGTAAAATTTTTCTATTTTAATAATGGCGATTTTTTTTCAATGGTTACTGTAATTATGCAATCTAGGACCATTCCCTGTCGTTGTGGGGGTACTAAATTAACGCGGAATTACGTTAATTACATTTCAGGACTGATGGATGAAGAGAAAATATTACTGGAATTACGGTGATACTTTTTACAACGACGCTTCTCTCGTTACCAACTAATAATAAATAATAATCCTTTTCATCAATTATAAATTAACGTCGTTACAACCACGGCAAAAAAGTAAATAATAATGACACACACACTTTGATTAAAAGATGAAATTCGCACCACACCACAACAATTAATTCAATCAGTGAAGAATCACCACCGACCAACATTTTTGCCTTCCCCTCCGCCCTTCGGTACTCCCTCGAGCGAGAATGATTTAATTCAGCGTTTTCGAACACAAAATCATTTAACACTTTAGAGAGAAAAAGAAAAAGTGAGAACCACCATCGTTTTTCTTTACCCGAAACACTCAATCGAGTTCACTAACCAACTAACCAACCAACCAACCAACACAACGACCGACTGCTCGGAGCTGGGCTTACACTTACACACACACTCGCCAGACGCACTATTCACTCTTAATGATGCTACAGACTCGCGGTGAGTCACTGACTCTAAGTTTCCTGACTCTACGCACCCACTCTCCTCTCTCTCTATCCCGACTCAAAAGGCGTCTGGGCGAGCGACAGACGATAATTTTATTGCGGGACGGGACGGAAAATTTTTTCTTTCGGATTTTCTTTCGGTTTCCGATCAAGCGATCGTTGACTCATTCGCGAGTCGAGAGAGACTCAACTATTGGAGAAAGACAACTCGCATCATAATGAGTCGCTCAACCACTGAGACGTGATTAACTAACGTAAAATAAATATTCCGTTATAAGAGAAAAGATGATGGATGATGGAAAAGGGCGAGTGTAACTGAAAACACCAACTAGCTCAACGACCCAAAACTAAACGTATGGAACTACCATCGTTTACTGATGTAATTAGTGTCACTTTAGGTATAAACCACACATTTATGAGGCGTATCAAATGATCGCCTTAAACTATTCAAACATACATTTCTACTTACGAACCAAAAGAAACAAAAATATAAACACCAAACGCGCCCCTCCACACAATTTCCTCTCTACCTGCACGATGCAGCAAAAGCGTCGATTTGTTGTAGGCCCGTTTCCGATTTCCTTCGCTCGGACTTTGGCTGAGCGAGGGGTAAACGTCAATCTATCTGCATTCCAAATACGAACCAACAAAATGTACCATTAAACCAACCAGCCGAATTCAATGGAACAAAATAACGCCGCCCACCAATAACGACTCTGATGAATCATCCAATTATCCTTCACCTGCCAATAACAACACCTGGTCATAATTAAAGACATCCTATCCAACTAAAATTAATTTCATGATTACCTATAAATAATCCATATATACTGTGTATATATAAAAAATGGGATGAGTTTCACAAATAAACTCGTGAAATAAATGGTGCACACACAAATGGAAAAATGAAAAGCGGTTCTAAGGACTTTTGTGCACTCAGCAGTACACCTCATCAGGGAATGATGAGGTGTAACTGCTAAACAGACATGGGGTCTATTACTGGGTTTCTATTACTATTGATTTCTTCTATTACTTTATTTTTCATCTCTTACTATTACTTGATCATCTATTACTATTACTTTTGTATGTGGGGTACTTCACTCATTTGAAAAGGATCTTTATGTCTATTTAAATGCAATTAGAAGCAGTGTGTTAACAAATATTTATTTCAACCAAATCATTACAATTTCAGAGACTGTAGGTCTTGATAAATTTTACTTTATTGAAGGAAAAATTTGCCACAATATTAGTTCACATACATGTTTATTTTAGTTTAGAGTAGATTTAGTTCATATTTCAGTTCTTTGTTCACACAATATGTCCATTGCCACTGTAATAGAAAAGTAATAGACTATTATCTATTACTATTACAGCCAAAAAATTATGATCTATTACTATTACTTGAAAAATCCTGTAATAGTCTATTACTATTACTATTACCCCATGTCTGCTGCTAAATATACAAAAGGTGTCGGAATCACTTTTCATTATTTCTTGCGAGTCTGGACATATATATATATATATATATATATATATATTACTGACAAGTACCCCTTGCCTTACCGCAAAACCGGTTTTTACAATATTTCCGAGTGTTTTATTCTAAGACGGACACAAATGGGATTTCGAAATTTGTGTTCGTTGTTGGAAGGTTTGCAATGGTAAAGCGAGACATCTGCAACGCGTATAATCAGCTATAGCAGACTGCCAGTCCAGACCTATTCAACATATCGTGCGGAGCAATCTCAGCGGCAATTTCAACTATTTATCTACAATAGACGAAAACGCACGCACACATACATCTCTCTACATAAGCGAGGTACCAAAGTTTTTTAAATCCATATATCCAAAAATCTACCGAACCAAATCTAATTTAACCTTACCAAACCTTAGTGTAATCGAAACGACAAGGGCATGTTAAGTGTTTCGGAGGCAACTGAGGGCTCGAAGGGTGGTTTCTCGTCATTAAATAGGGAGGTATTTGCTAATCTAGCCTAACTTAACCAAACCTTAATTTTATTCGACAACGTTTCTGGACTTTGTTATACAATTTTTTAATGTTCCGATACATAAATGTTACCTAAAAAAAAATTACCCCATGACCATCTGTGAATCATATCACTGTCGACTTCACTTGTGCCCAGTTGCATGGCGCGCGCGCGCGCGCGCACACACACACACACACATACACACGTGGCCCTCTGATGAGTGCAGTGTCAACCTTTATATTAGTAAAAATGACTTCTTTACCTGTGACTTTCTATGACTGACGGAATTATTTTTATATACATTCCCATTTCCTTGCACAAGGAGAATCAACGTTCTTACCCATTAACATTATATAAATTATATATTATATATATATATTAGTGATGGATCGAATAACCGCAACCGCACTACAACCGCACAAAAATTCACAACCGCAACCGTAACCGCAACCGCCGTTCCATAAGTGCGGTTGCGGTTGTAAAAGCTTAGTTAATTTTAATTTTAGGTTAATTAGAAATATTTCTTTTTTTAAAAAGAAAATGATGGGTCTCCTTATGCGTGGAGCGGGAACGTTGTACGATGAGAGGCGTTGCCGCTTGAAAGGTGAAAATGCAGCAAAATATTATTCTTGAAATTCACACTGCCTGTCATTAAGTTTGACATCAGTTTTCAAATGATAATAATCCATAACTTTCCAATGGGTGGAGGCTGGGGAAAGTGGTAGGTGGGATGAACAGTGCGATGGGTCCTCGTCCCTCATCCTGGTAACACACTTAGTGCAAAATATGGTTTTAATTAATTTGACCTATTCTTTCATAATAGCTATATAAGTTTAGAATATACTTCATTTAAATAGTATTTATTTAGTAAATACCTTATGTTGAACACAAGTTTTGCAACACACAAATAGCGGTAGCGGTGTATTGCAAAACTTGTGTTCAACATAAGGTATTTACTAAACAAATACTATTTAGTATATATTATGTATCAAGTGTGGCTAAATCGCACTATAGTGGCTAAATCCAGTTAATAATTACGCATTTTTCCTAGTATATGATAACCGCAACCGCAACCGCGGTTGGAAAAAAATTCGACAACCGCAAACACAACCGCAACCGCGGTTGTGAAAAACCGACCACTCGATCCATCACTATATATATATATATATATATATATATATATATACAGTATACACACACCGGGTGGCTCATAATTCAAGAACCATAGGAATAATTTTTGTACTTTCTAATAATTTTTTTTTTCTTTATTTCCTTTTTGATGAAAAAAATCGACTGGAGTGATATCTAGTGACCTGGGGTAGCCAATCGATAGGACCTCTTCGGCCAATCCATCTGTTGGGGAACGTTTTATCAAGGCATTTGCGAACTTGCATGGCAAAATGAGGTAGTGCACCGTCTTGCTGAAAAAACATGCCACGTCGTTTGTTTATCGGTACGTCATCCAGGTAATTCATCAAAAAGAAAATAAAGAAAAAAAAAACAAAGTACAAGAATTGTTAGGAAAAAATTTTTTTCTATGGGCCAATGCGCCTCGGTGGTGTAGTGGTTAGCGTCGCTGACTACGAATCCATCGGCCCCGGGGTTCGACACCCGGTGACTGCAGACGGCGCGCAGCAAAACCCAGTTGTTCATCCTTCCACACAATAAAGAAGGTGGTTGGTAGATAAATTGGTACCCTGAGTGGCCTAAACGCTGGGCTGTTGGTGGGGCGTGGTTCGGATTCCACGTTAAACTGTAGGTCTAAGGTGGAGTGAAAAGCTTAACCTTCGTCAGAATAAACAATTTGGGCGAAAGCTAACCAAAGGTTATGGTTCTTGAATTATGGGCCACCCGGTATATACAGGGTGGCGCAAAAGCCAGGAACCATAGGCACATTTTAATACTTTGTGTTTTAATGTGTGTTTTGTTCCTTTCAGATGTTGTTGCTCAACCTATGGATGTAGTTTTAATTTGTGCAAGGCATGGTAACACACACTGATCAGTTGCTACTGCTTTTAATGACAAACACCTTGAGAGGCCGCCAGTTGTTCAGGCATCAGTTGGAAAACTGTTCACTCGCTTCAAAGAAACGGGAAGTGTTCATGATCGGCCGTGTAGTGGCCGCCCAAAAAGTTCAACGGATGCAGCAACATCACTAATGGTACTCAATCACCTCGAAAACAGCCCACGTAAGTCCTTAAGAAAGTTATCCCAGGAAACGGGTGTCTCCAGAAGATCCATTTAACGAATTCTTACAACAAATCGTTTCCACCCCTACAAAGTCCAACTCGTTCAGGAACTGCACGGTGACGACATATACCGTCGTGCAAAGTTCTGCCAGTGGTTTCTACAACATCGACAGCTTCAACGAAGGATCATGTTCAACGAAAGCGATATTTCACCTCAGCTGTCGTGTCAATAGGCATAATGGTGTGGTAGGGCGGGTCATACTATGCATTTTTTTTAAATCAATGGAGAGGGGTGTTCAAATGACATATTTTGGTGTATAGAACACAATTCTGAAGAAAATATTTAATTCTGATAACCCTAACCTACATCATTTTGCAGTTGATTATTATTAAATTGTTTATTTTACTATTGTAGTTACCCCAGAATATGTCTTCTCACGTTTTCTATCATGGCTGCTCACGTTATCTCTCATAGAGCATTGTTCTAACTAATTCATATAAACACATATAATGTAATTCATATAATAATAATAATATTTAAATACTCAAATAAAAAGGTGTGCCATTCCACTTAATTGTAATTATCATACAGTTTGGTATATGAAATATTTTGACGGTTTTCTGGCGCGCATAAGGCCATTTTCTGAGCCACCTTTCTCAGAGGCTAGAATGTAACGTTTCAGAACATTCTAAAACGTTTTGTGAAATAAGGGACCCCACCAAATAGGGGGTCCTGATCTACCAGAGCACAAGAGACAGGTGAGGACATTGAAAAGGCAGTGAATGGAAAGGAAGGCAGAGAAAAGGAGAAGGAGCAAGGAGGAAAGTGCTGCAGTAGCAGAGAAGGCAGCCAGGAAGGATGTTAAGAGATTTTTGGCAGATGGTGATGAGGATCTGGAATTGGAGAGAAGTGGTGATGAAGATGAGTTTGTTCCTGAAGTTGAGCTCTTCCTTCAAACTGACCCTGAGCCAGCAGCTTCGGCAAAGGTACAGAAAAACTATGATGAGATTCAAAACATTGCCCTTGCTAGTGTAAGGTATGGCATAGGGCTGAGGCCAACTGCAGCGATAGCAACAGCAGCTCTGATTGACGCAGGAATCATCACAGAAGACAATACAAGTAAAGTGATTGATAAGAGCAAGGTCAAGAGAGCACAGGAGAAGTTGATGAGAGAGCTGGGGGAACAGTTCGAGAAGAAGTGCAGGGAGGAGGGGGGGATCTCTTGCATCCTCTTTGATGGGCGGATTGACCTGACCAATGTGATGATGGAAGCTGAGGGCAGTGACCAATCTTTTCCCGCAAAGATCAAAGAAGAACACTATAGTGTTGTTAGTGAGCCTGGCAGCTACTATCTGTTCCACTTTACCCAAGAGAAAGCAACTAAAGAGGAGTCACATGCGGAGAAGATTGCTAAGGTCCTGTTTGCCTGGCTGAAAGAGAGGGGTTATGATAAGACCTTGTTGGCCACTGGAGGAGACTCAACAAATGTCAACACTGGTGTGAAAGCTGGAGTAATGCGGAAGCTGGAGCTGCACCTGGGGAGAAAGCTGGTCTGTTGGTGTGCAACCTGCACACTGTTGAACTTCCCCTGCGCCATCTCATTGTTGACCTTGATGGCCCTACTCTGTCAGACAAAAAATTATCCGGGCCAATAGGAAAGCTCCTTGATTCTGCTACAGACTTTGATATCAATCCAAACTTCACCCGAATCTCTGTTGGCCCTCCACTGATCAAGCTTTCTGACAAGGTCATTTAAGATCTCTCAACTGATCAATACTATGGCTATAAAATTGTCTGTGCAGTCAGGGATGGAGTACTTCCTGCAGGGCTGGCTCTGTTAGAGATAGGACCAGTAAACCACAGCCGCTGGCTCACCACAGCGAACAGACTTCTCAGGCTCTGGGTGTCAAAGCACGGACTTAAAGGAAACCTGAAGATTCTGCAATTCATTGTGGAATTCATCATTGGAGTGTATTACCCATGTTGGTTCAACGTGAAGGTCAAGCACTCCTGGATCGAAGGGCCTAGGCACATCCTCTTTCAGCTGGATGCTTCAAGTCCCAGAGAAAGGAGGTGCTGGATATTGTGATGCCAACTGTGAGAAGATCTGCTTGGTATGCCCACAGTGAAGTCATCCTCCAAACACTACTCTGCTCTGAGGATCAGAAGGAGAGGATTGAAGGGGTGGAGAGAATCCTGGCCATCAGGGGAGAGGGGGACCCGGACACTCAGCTGGGGGACTCCTCTGTTAGGAGCAGAAGGACACCTGACATCAATTGTGATGCTTCCAGCATCGGTGACTTGATCAGCTGGTCAGAAGGTGTGTCAGAGCCACCTCTCACCTGCTCTCTAAGCACCTCAGAGGTAAAAAACTTCATCAACACCCCCATGAAGGTGCGCAACTGGCCTTGCCACACACAAAGCATTGAGAGGGTTGTTAAAATGGTGACCGAGGCTTCTGCTAAGTACTTCTCACAGGAAAAGAGGGATGGAGGGATCAGGGCTCAGGAGACCAGCAGGAAGCTGATGTCCAAGTCTGAGTCAAAGCAGGATTTGTGCAACCTGGCAAAGTTCAAGATATCAGGAGAATGATCTTTGTAATTATATCCAGTGATATACATGTAGTTCACCTATTAATAAATATATGTAAAGTTGATTTGGCCTTGTCAATATAAATGATTTACCTTATATCTTTTAATATATTATAAAGGGGTTCAAAAGGGTAAAATTGGCAATTTAGAAATACAAAATGATGTAGGTTAGAGTTATCGTATCCAAAAAAGCTCATATTTGAATTCCCCATGTAAACATAATTTAGACACCCCTGATGGTAGGATTTCCTTCAGATTCATGTTGTCACCTGAGTACGACCCGCCCTAATGGTGTGGGCTGCGCTCAAGGAGGATCGCTTAATTGGCCTATATTTTTTCGACGGCAATGTAACATGTGAAACATATCTGCATATGCTGTAAACATTTCTAATGTACATGCTGGACGACATTCTATTGGCAGAACGGGCGGAAATGTGGTTTCAGCAGGATGGTGCACCACCACATTTCGCAACCATCGTCCGCAGCTCTTGATGAAACATTCCCAAGCAAGTGGATCGGACGGCGAGGGCCCGTCGAATTGCCATCTAGGTCTCCAGACCTCACGCCTCTTGACTTTTTCTTGTGGGACCATCTCAAGTCGGTAGTCTATGCTGATCGACCCAGAACCATACGTTCTCTGAAGAGTAAAATCACATCTGAGTGTGCCAAAATCAGTACCAATGTGTTAAGGAATGTTCACACACCATGCATTCAACGCGTCAGAAAGTGTCTTCAAGTGGAAGACCACCAATTCGAACATTTATTATAATTTAATAAAATGTGCCTATGGTTCCTGACTTTTGCGCCACCCTGTATATATATATATATATATATAATAAATTAATAATAATAATAAATAAATTTATTTATTTATTATATATATATATATATATATATATATATATATTATATATATATATATATATTATATATATATATATGGGATGAATTTCACAATTAAACACGTGAAATGAATAAATGATACGAACCCACAAAGAAAAAAAAATTATTCCAAGGTCTTTCGTGTATTCAGAAGTACACCTCGTCATTCCCTGACGAGGTGTACTTCTGAATACACGAAAGGCCTTGGAATCATTTTTCTTTTTCCTTGTGGGTTTGTATCATATATAGCTTATACACACACACACACAAGGGGTACGGACGTTCAATCCGGCACTTAGCACGTATGGGTCTCCCCTATAATTAAAAATATTTTGCCTTTATTATCCAAGTGTGTAATTACACACAATGTACAATCTGTAATTACAGAGAATGTGTATATATTTTATGGGAAAGTGAAATGTTTACGGCGCCCATTTAAGTTTTATCGTCGGGGCTTCATCTTCCACTTTGAAATGGGTTTGCTTTGTAATTCCAACTTGTACATAAATTGAATGGATAACGGGGAATCTCGAAAGTTTTATAAGATCTGAAATTTACTGAAAAAGTCTTACTTAAAAGACGCAGTATATTTACAGTATACATATATGTGTATAACTTAGCAGGTAGTAGCTGGTGAGGGAAGCTCTATTTTGGGGCCTCTTTCGTAGTGACCCATTACCCACGTTGGGCTTCCATCATGAAAAAGAGAACTATATAGTATTTGTCATTTACCATTGCTTATTCGGACTATAGTGGATTTAATTTTCAGAGAAGAGTTCCTTGTTTCATGCACGGTCTATGTGTAACATAAAAGTTTCTCAGGAGACCATTCTGAGTTGTATCATATACATGTGTGTGTGTGTGTGTGTGTGTGTGTGTAAACCTACTTATGTAATTTACACAAATATACAAAAAATTTCACGTTACATTTAACTACAAATGTTATATTAAATGAAAGTTATCCTTCTTCATGGTAAATCAGATGAAAACAAAAAAAATGGCCACCCTAATGAGTGTATTACCTTTATCGTGAAAGCAACCGTGGGAATGAGTTAATTAGTTCTCCGACTCCTTTCTTCTTTTTATTAAAGATTAATGAGCGGAAAAATGGACCAAGTAAGGGAAGAACTACAACTACAACAACGGCGACAACCGCTGCTACTAAATGAAGATACCACCACGGGACCCGCAACGGAGCAACAGCACCAACGGATCTACACTACAGAGAACAAACTCGAGCATTTACTGCTCGTAATAACCCTAATTACGATGCTGGATGAGCGCAATCAAACGTTTTTATTAACCATTATAAATGTGTGTGTAAGTATTCGTAATTTAACTTTACAGTTTAACCATTAACCGCGAGAAAATTTAGTACCAGCTAATTATTTACATCCGAGTCTCGATAATGGAACATAACGTTGGAACCCAATCGATGGAGCATTTGCAGTAAACAGCCGAGACAAACGTCAAAAAAGAAAATAACAATAATAATAAAACTAGGATTCGAAACTCGAGTTCGAGGCGCTTTGGCACCACAAATGAACATCAAAGAGCTAAGTTTATCAAATCTTTTGACGTGACGAGGACAAGCATTTCAGAAACGCTATTATTATTATGGCCAGTAAACAACCATTCATATAAATTCAAGGCATTTAATAACAAACAAACAAACAAACAAACAAACATACATACATACATATACATACATTTTAACTGCAAACAACACACAGTATAATTAATGTAAAGAACGACGCTTGTGTAGAAGAACGTTCCGCACAAGATGAGGAGGAAGAACGAAGATATATATATATATATATATTAGCGATTGTACCATAAATTCGGAACATCAATATAAAAAACTTCTAATTTCTTGGGTATTCGGTCTATTGTAATCAACCTGGCTAAATTTTATAACTTTAGGTTCCCTGCTTGAAGTAATCTCCAGTGGTATACAGGATATTTCGCATTTTGATTCGTCTCATTTTAGCAGACAGATACCACAAGGTCAAAATAAAAAATCTGGGAAACGCTGGTAGGGAATAATAGCGTGCAATACACTTTGCACGAGTATCAAGAACTAGTTTTAATTAAAACTTGCAGCTTATCTCAAAAGTTTTCAATATCGTGGCCTATATCATGTGCTTAAATCATCCACCATTCTCTTGGAAGCAAGGGTGGACATGACGCACGTTCAAGTTTGTGTGTTTTAATCTTCTGCCCTACACCAGGCAGAGGGGTGAAGAAGCAGGGGTTGGGTACTTGGAAGATGAGACGTACCTCTCAGGTTTACCAGACGAGACACTTCAAGGTGTGTGCCATACAAATATTTCCATTCTGTGTTGACAAGCATATCTCGGCAAGTATTTCTCAATTTTCAACACGACCTCGGCGTCATTATTCGCTAAAATCAGATTTTATATATATATATATTAGGGTGATTAAAAAATATCGATTGTTAGATTTTTTCCGGGCCACCCTCTAATTGTGTTTAATTTGGTAAAAACGTAATGTATACAAAATTTCAGGTGATTCTAATGTATTTTAGGGGTCGCTACCGTAATCTAAACTATTACTTTTCTGTTTACTTTCAGGAAATTGAGTTTTGAACTGTGACGTTTTTCTTATAATATCTGTTCCGTGTGATAAGTGCGTTAATGTACATAGAGCTAACAGTGCTGAGTAAACACAACACTCTTCTAACCATTTACACTGTTGTGACCGAATATTGAGGGCAACCGGCACTTGTACACTGTACTGGCTGTACATCTATAATTCAGTAGTCGTCTGACTGTCGTGAGTGTAAGAGGTTCTGCTGTTCTGCTGTCGTCATGGAACCCCCGCCATCTTCTAGCAGGGGTACTGCTATGCACACAAGGAAAGATACTAATGTTTGGCTTATTGGAAAACCATCAGATACACTTAAAACAACAGTTCTTCCATCAAAGCGAGAAACTGTGGCTTTGTTCATGGCTTACAGAAACGAAAAACAAAATTCGAGAAGCCTGCTTGTCTACTGCAAATGATGTGTTGGCAGTATGGAGAGGAGCACGAATTCCAACTAGAAAGAAGTCGCACGTTGTTGACAAAATTGAGAAACTGTTCAAAGAATGGCAAGGATTAAAGAAAAATAAAGAGAATAAGGCGAAACAATCAAAAAAATCTATTAGATAAGCAAACCAAATGGAACCAAGAATTAGATAGCCTGTTTCATATAGCACATGCAGATGCTATGAAGCTAATTGATATTGAAGATGATAAGCTATTTCTAAAACTCCAGCGAGAACAGGGGCGAAAAGGAAAAATGGATGGGATTGATAAAGAGTTTGCAAAGAAAGAAAAGTATGCTAAGAAAAAGGAAGAACAATTAAACATAAGAAAAGCAAGAGAAATGTCGAGATTTGAAGAAACTGTAGTTCTCAGTGACTCAACTAGCAGTTCTGGTGCTGAAAGACAAAATACAACATCTGATGAGTTTACGGTTGATCCTAGTGAACCATCCACCTCAAAACAGACTGTACGAAAGAAACAAAAATTGCTTGATGATACATTGCTTGCAGCCCTTGATGTAACAAAAATGAGCAATAGAAGTGCATCATTAGTGATAATACCAACGATTGAAGGTCTTGGAAAAAATGCAGAAGAATTCAATGTCAGTTATTCATCTATAACAAGAGCAAGAGAAAAATTTCGGAAAAATTAGGAGAAAATTTAAAGAAAGAGTTTAAAGCTGATGTTCCTTCAACCATTCATTGGGAAGGAAAACGCTTTTTGAAAATCTAAATACACTACATGAACCGCCCGATGTCTATCGTAAACGTCAACCACGCTTTGGAAAAATTCTAAAAGATTAGTTTCGCCTAAAACCGTGCTGCGTATTTCTAACTAGTTTATGCAATTCTAAGTGTTCGACTATACGATCCCTAATTATTGATTCAAGTAGCTTACCTACAACAGACGTTAAACTGATTGGCCTATAATTTCCCGCCGCACCTTTATCGCCTTTCTTAAAGATAGGTGTTACGTTTGATAACTTGAAATTATCTGGTACGCACCCCTCAGAAATAAACGCATTAAAAATCTTTGTTAGCGGCACAACAATGCTATCTTTTAATTCTTTTAGTTGTATGGGATATATAAAATCCGGCCCCGGTGATTTACGCGTTTTCATTTTATCAATATAACGGATTACCTCCCCTTCACTAACCACTATATTATCCAAAATATTACCATTATCAAAAGGTATTATGTCTATGACCGTAGGGATATTCGTTACATCTTCTATAGTAAAAACTGACGTAAAAAATTCGTTTAGCAAGGTAGCCATTTCCTTGTTTTCAGAAACTAGATCTCCGTTTACATTTTTCAAAGGCCCCAATACACTTTTTACTGGATTTCTATTATTGACGTATTGAAAGAATCGCTTGGGGTTTTCTTTACCGTCACGAGCTATGGAGATTTCAAATTCGCGCTTGGACTTTTTTATTACACTTTTCGCTTCACGCCTTAGAGATATGTAGTTGTTTCGTAACCACAAATTGTCTTTATCGCACTTATGTAGCCTATAAGCCCTATCTCTACTCTTTATAATGTCTCCTACTCTAGAAGTAAACCACAAGGGCTTGTTGTTTACTTTCGCACGCTTAATTTTGTACGGTACACATTCCTCATTTATAGTCCTAAATACTGTTTCAAACGATTCCTACATTAGTTTTGCGTTGGAGTTCCCCATTACGTTTTCCCAATTGACGTGTGACAATTTATTTCGAAATTTACAGAAGTCTACGTGCTGGAAGTTAGGAATTTTAGTCGGGTTAGTTGGTTTCGAGTGACTTACTGAGAGGACAAACTCTACTATATTGTGAGCGCTATTGCTTAACGGTTGTATTACTTGAAGATCAGAAATTAGCCTATCATCCGTAGTTATTACTAAATCTAAAATACTGTCCAACCTCGTAGGTTCCCCAACCTTTTGAATAAGAAAGCTATCCTCCAGAAAATTAACTAAACGATTACTTTCTGCGTCTCCCTGCATTGTATCGTAATTCACGTTGGCGCAATTAAAGTCACCCATAACTAAAGCCTGCTCACTACCGATTATTCTATTTAGTTCACGATATAACGCTTCGTCCGTATCAGCTGTTGGATTAGGGGTCCTATATATAACCGCAACAAGAAGTTTGAAATCGTTCAATTTAAGTTCTGCTATAGTCGAATCTATCGGTTCTGGAATTGTGTGCTTTACTTCTATAACGTTCGCAATATTATCTTTGATATACATCATATATATATATATATATGTATTAGGGTTGCACCGATTAATCGGTTGACAATCGGTAATCGGCCATATCGGCCATTTGCCGATTAATCGGTCATCGGCTTTTTTTTGCCGATTAATCGGTTTTCATACTCGGTCATCTTTGTTTATTACATTACAGAAATTGCATCCCTGGTTTAAGAATTTCAGTTATCCTAGACATGGAATGAACTTAAATAATATTTTGCTTGTTTTTTATTAAATATTTTCTACCAATTTGCATTGTTTGGAGAATAATAGGCAAAGTATTATTGAATTAATTTACTCCATTATCACTCCATTTATTAAAACAAAAAAATTAT
>JAJOZX010002393.1:502500-577500 GCA_023014485.1 Bathynomus jamesi
ATCTAAAACCAAGTGAAGGTTGGTTGTTCAAGATGTTCAGTTTAGACGGAGGGGAACGGATGAAATATCAGAGTTAAGCGAAGGGGAGAGTTTTTTAATATACAGGGATTCTAGAAGTCTTAACGTTTGCTCACACGGAGCGGAATCTAAAATGTTAAAATTAGCTAAAGTTATATCGACTTTGCATAGAACAACATGGCTGCGTATAGCTGAAGCTTCTTTAGTTTTCAAAGGTTTGTCAGTTCTATGGCTTATGCCCATATGGGCACAGAAACGCGACTCGAGGCTCCGCACAGTGCTACCAATATAGCTCCGATCACATCGGGGACACTTGAATTCATAAACGACAGCACTGCGCAGAGCATCCGATACACGGTCTTTAACATTAAAATATGAGCCAATAGAACGACGGTTGACAAATACCAGTTTAAAATCTATTTGACAATAAAATTTACTAAGAAGTGGCAGAAGGTTATTACGGCAATAGGAATTCAGATATCCCATTTCTGGGAGCACAAGATAATATACATTTTTAGGAACGTTAAAATTATACTTTTTAGGTTTGTAAATGTTAACTAGAAATCTATTGATAGCGTTTTCTACAATCTGCAAAGGATAGCCATTATTCACAAAATATTTTTTTAAAAAAACAAATTCATTATGCAGACATTGATAGTTGGAACATAAATTATACGCTCGGTTAAGAGAGAGTGATTCTATTATTACTTCAGTTTTTCGTAAGAAGACGTTCACTGGTCTTGGTCTCAATTTTTTAAGTTTTTGTGATTTTAAATACAAGCTGGCATCTGTAAACACCCTACTTAACCGAGCGTATAATTTATGTTCCAACTATCAATGTCTGCATAATGAATTTGTTTTTTAAAAAAATATTTTGTGAATAATGGCTATCCTTTGCAGATTGTAGAAAACGCTATCAATAGATTTCTAGTTAACATTTACAAACCTAAAAAGTATAATTTTAACGTTCCTAAAAATGTATATTATCTTGTGCTCCCAGAAATGGGATATCTGAATTCCTATTGCCGTAATAACCTTCTGCCACTTCTTAGTAAATTTTATTGTCAAATAGATTTTAAACTGGTATTTGTCAACCGTCGTTCTATTGGCTCATATTTAATGTTAAAGACCGTGTATCGGATGCTCTGCGCAGTGCTGTCGTTATGAATTCAAGTGTCCCGATGTGATCGGAGCTATATTGGTAGCACTGTGCGGAGCCTCGAGTCGCGTTTCTGTGCCCATATGGGCATAAGCCATAGAACTGACAAACCTTTGAAAACTAAAGAAGCTTCAGCTATACGCAGCCATGTTGTTCTATGCAAAGTCGATATAACTTTAGCTAATTTTAACATTTTAGATTCCGCTCCGTGTGAGCAAACGTTAAGACTTCTAGAATCCTGTATATTAAAAAACTCTCCCCTTCGCTTAACTCTGATATTTCATCCGTTCCCCTCCGTCTAAACTGAACATCTTGAACAACCAACCTTCACTTGGTTTTAGATGCTTCTGTTTTTTTAGTTTTGCCTCGGAATCTGTGCTGCTTAGACTTAAGGTGTGTTCCTTTTAGTGTGGGTTTTTAATTTTTTAGTGTTTTAAAAGATAGCCTGTGAATTTTTAGTTTTTTGAGTTTTACATTTTGTATTTTATAGCTGTTATTCATTGTTCGTTTTTTAGTGTCACTTTTATTGTTTTAAAGCTTGTTAATTGTTCGCTTTTGTTTCATAATAGTCATTATGGTTTTTAATTGTAACTTTTTAGAATTTTTTTAGTGTGACTTTGTTTTTAATGCTTGTGGATTTTTTCCCTATTTTAATTTGTTAATGTCATTATGGTTTTTAATATTATGTTTTTAACTTTTTAGAATTTTTGCCTGAGGATGAGCATAGTTTGTGCTTGAAACGTTGCAATATACAAAATATAGTCCCTTTCCTACTTGATGGATGTTTCTTTCCTTCTTGTCTGTTGCTTTCTGCTTAAATTTATATATATATATATATATATATATATATAATATATATATATATATATACAGGGCGTCCCAAAAAAATGTATACACACTTTAACAGCTGATAGCTCAATTGATGTTTCTTTCTTTCCAAGTTAAACCCATTAGAATTAATAATGGCAGTCAGACTAAGCTTTGAACAAAGGAAATTCATTCTAAAATGCTACTGGAAGTGTGAAAACGCAGTTGAAGTGCAAAGACAGTTTAGGAGGGAGTTTCAAACAGATCCACCAACGCGACTTACCATCACTCGAATTAGAGATAAGTTTGAAGCCGATGGAACTGTTCAGAATGTCCACAAGAAGCGTTCCGGAAGACCACGGACATCGACAAGCCCCACAAAGCAAGAAAGAGTAATGGAAACGTATCACCAAAGTCCAAGAAAATCTGTGCGGCAAGCGAGTCGTGAGGTAGGAATCTCAGAATCGTCTGTCCAACGCATTTTGAAGCGCTGTCAATGGAAAAGTTACATTCCAAGATTAGTCCATGCTATTAATGAAGATGATCCGGACCGAAGAGTGGAGTATTGCGAGTGGTACTTGGCACGATGTGGATTGGATTGGACGAAGGGGTTTCGTAGAAAACCCTCCGCGTTCACCAGACCTCACCACTAGACTTTTTTTATGGGGATACTTAAAAGACAAAGTCTACGCTATAAAACCTGCAACAGTCGCTGAATTGAGAGCAGCCATTGAACGAGAATGCACACAAATACCAAACGAAATGTTTCGTGATGTTTGCGATTCCATTGTTTCGCGTTATCAGCAGTGCCTGGACCAGAACGGACGTCAGTTTGAAAACAGGCGTTGACAAAACAATTAAATAATGTCTGTAGATTCTATTACATTTTGAAAATGAAATGTATTTTAATAAACACTGCCTTTATAATTATTTAAAGTGTGTATACATTTTTTTGGGACGCTCTGTATATATATATATATATATATATATATATATATGGGATGAATTCACAATAAACACGTGAAATGAATGAATGCTGCAAACCACAAGGAAAAAGAAAAACGATTCCAAGGTCTTTCGTGTATTCAAAGCTACACCTCGTCAGGGAATGATTCCCTGACGAGGTGTAGCTTTGAATACACGAAAGGCCTTGGAATCGTTTTTCTTTTTCCTTGTGGGTTTGCAGCATATATGTATGTATATATATATATATATATATTATATATATATATACATATAAATAAATAAAAAATATATATAAATAAATATATATATGTAAATAAATATATATGTAAATAAATATATATATGTAAATAAATATATATATGTAAATAAATATATATATGTAAATAAATATATATAAATAAATAAATATAGATATATAAATAAATATATATAAATATATATATATATAAATAAATTTATATATATAAATAAATATATATAAATATATATATATATAAATAAATATTTATAAATAATATATATATATATAAATAAATATTTATAAATAAATATATATATAAATAAATATATATATATATAAAATAATATATATATATATATATAAATATATATGTATATAAATAAATAAATTCATATAAATAAATAAATATATATATACAGGCTGTCCCATAAGTCCGGCATCATAGGAGAAATTCATATTTTTCTATTTCTACAAACCATAATTCATATTTTTCTCTTTCTACAGACCATAATGTCTGTGAGCAATGAAGAACGAATCCAGATAATTCTACTCATTGGAAATCGGAGTCAAAGAGAGGCCGTTGCTGAAGTTAACAGACTGCATCCAGACCGCGAGCCAATAACAGAGTTGTGTTAGCAGACTTGTTGCAAAGTTTAAGGAAATAGGATCCATAGAAGATAAACCACTCAGTGGACCTTCAAGGAGGTCCACTGACGATGATACAGCGACTGCTATCCTGGCTCATTTTAACAGAAGTCCCAATAAGTCTCTTCGGCGATTGTCCGCCGAGACAGGAGTGTCGAAAAGTAGCATCCATCGCATTATTCAGGCTCACAAATATAAACTTCACATCCTACAGAAATTAAGCGAAGATGATCCCGACCGGCGGATGGAATTTTGTGAATGGGCTACGGAACAATACATATTGAATACGTTCTGTAAATAAAAGCTTTTGTTTTGCCTTTTTTTATTATTTTTCATATGATGCCGGACTTATTGGACACCTGTATAAATAAATAAATATATATATATATAAATAAATATATATAAATATATAAATATATATATAAATATATACAGGGCGTCCCAAAAAATGTATACACACTTTAAATACTTATAAAGGCAGTGTTTATTAAAATACATTTCATTTTCAAATGTAATAGAATCTACAGACATTATTTAATTGTTTTGTCAACGCCTGTTTTCAAACTGACGTCCGTTCTGGTCCAGGCACTGCTGATAACGCGAAGCAATGGAATCGCAAACATCACGAAACATTTCGTTTGGTATTTGTGTGCATTCTCGTTCAATGGCTGCTCTCAATTCAGCGACTGTTGCAGGTTTTATAGCGTAGACTTTGTCTTTTAAGTATCCCATAAAAAAAAGTCTAGTGGTGTGAGGTCTGGTGAACGCGGAGGGTATTCTACGAAGCCCCTTCGTCCAATCCACATCCACATCGTGCCAAGTTCCACTCGCAATACTCCACTCTTCGGTCCGGATCATCTTCATTAATAGCATGGACTAATCTTGGAATGTAACTTTTCCATTGACAGCGCTTCAAAATGCGTTGGACAGACGATTCTGAAATTCTACCTCACCTCACGACTCGCTTGCCGCACAGATTTTCTTGGACTTTGGTGATACGTTTCCAGTACTCTTTCTTGCTTTGTGGGGCTTGTCGATGTCCGTGGTCTTCCGGAACGCTTCTTGTGGACATTCTGAACAGTTCCATCAGCTTCAAACTTATCTCTAATTCGAGTGATGGTAAGTCGCGTTGGTGGATCTGTTTGAAACTCCCTCCTAAACTGTCTTTGCACTTCAACTGCGTTTTCACACTTCCAGTAGCATTTTAGAATGAATTTCCTTTGTTCAAAGCTTAGTCTGACTGCCATTATTAATTCTAATGGGTTTACTTGGAAAGAAAGAAACATCAATTGAGCTATCAGCTGTTAAAGTGTATACACATTTTTTTGGGACGCCCTGTGTATATATATATAAATATATATATATATATAAATATATATATTATATATATAAATAAATATATATATATATATATATATATATATATATATATATATATATATATATATATATATAATAAATATACATATATATATAAATACACAAACTCAGAATGGTTCCCTGAGAACAATATATGTTAAACAGACCGTGCATGGCACAAGGAACTCTTCTGGGAAAATTAAATCCACTATAGTCCGAATAAGTAATGATAAATGACAAATACCATAGTTTTTTTCCTTTTTCATGATTTTAGCCCGACGTGGGCAACGGGTCTCTCGCAAAGAGATCCCATAAATATAGCTTCCCTCACCAGCTATCTGCAAAGCAGACAGGATCCAGCTTTGGGACGTGGATCTAGGGTTTAAAGCAAACCTAGATCCCTACACTCAGAACCTCTATATAAGTAAAAGACTCGTTGCATTCACGTCGTGTTGAATAAATCAAAGAAAAAGGGGGTAACTATTGTATTTTTAGCCAAAAAAACCAAACTTAAACCTCAACCGGACATTGAGCGTCCACTTTTCAAGGCACGAAACACGTCCGTTTAGTATACACAAACTCAGAATGGTTCCCTGAGAACAATATATGTTAAACACAGACCGTGCATGGCACAAGGAACTCTTCTGGGAAAATTAAATCCACTATAGTCCGAATAAGTAATGATAATGACAAATACCATAGTTTTTTTCCTTTTTCATGATTTTAGCCCGACGTGGGCAACGGGTCTCTCGCAAAGAGATCCCATAAATATAGCTTCCTCACCAGCTATCTGCAAAGCAGACAGGATCCAGCTTTGGGACGTGGATCCTGTCTGCTTTGCAGATAGCTGGTGAGGGAAGCTATATTTATGGGATCTCTTTGCGAGAGACCCGTTGCCCACGTCGGGCTAAAATCATGAAAAAGGAAAAAACTATGGTATTTGTCATTTATCATTACTTATTCGGACTATAGTGGATTTAATTTTCCAGAAGAGTTCCTTGTGCCATGCACGGTCTGTGTTTAACATATATTGTTCTCAGGGAACCATTCTGAGTTTGTGTATACTAAACGGACGTGTTTCGTGCCTTGAAAAGTGGACGCTCAATGTCCCGGTTGAGGTTTAAGTTTTGGTTTTTTTGGCTAAAAATACAATAGTTACCCCTTTTTCTTGATTTATTCAACACGACGTGAATGCAACGAGTCTTTTACTTATATAGAGGTTCTGATGTAGGGATCTAGGTTTGCTTTAAACCTAGATCCACGTCCCAAAGCTGGATCCTGTCTGCTTTGCAGATAGCTGGTGAGGGAAGCTATATTTATGGGATCTCTTTGCGAGAGACCCGTTGCCCACGTCGGGCTAAAATCATGAAAAAGGAAAAAAACTATGGTATTTGTCATTATCATTACTTATTCGGACTATAGTGGATTTAATTTTCCCAGAAGAGTTCCTTGTGCCATTGCACGGTCTGTGTTTAACATATATTGTTCTCAGGGACCATTCTGAGTTTGTGTATACTAAACGGACGTGTTTCGTGCCTTGAAAAGTGGACGCTCAATGTCCCGGTTGAGGTTTAAGTTTTGGTTTTTTTTGGCTAAAAATACAATAGTTACCCCCTTTTTCTTTGATTTATTCAACACGACGTGAATGCACGAGTCTTTTACTTATATAGAGGTTCTGAGTGTAGGGATCTAGGTTTGCTTTAAACCCTAGATCCACGTCCCAAAGCTGGATCCTGTCTGCTTTGCAGATAGATGGTGAGGAAGCTATATTTATGGGATCTCTTTGCGAGAGACCCGTTGCCCACGTCGGGCTAAAATCATGAAAAAGGAAAAAAACTATGGTATTTGTCATTTATCATTACTTATTCGGACTATAGTGGATTTAATTTTCCCAGAAGAGTTCCTTGTGCCATGCACGGTCTGTGTTTAACATATATATAAATATATACATATATATATAATATATAAATATACTGTATATACTGTATATATAATATATATATATATATATATATATATATACAGTTTTATACACTGTATATATATATATGTCACAAAAAAGAATGAAATAATGGGGACGCGTGTGTCCGAAATGGTCCCAACGAAAAACAGGGTGGATGAGAGAGAAGACGAAATAACGATTAACAGCATAATAACGAACAACAATTTAATAACAAATAACGATATAAACAATATAATACGGAAGGAAGACATAGATGAAAGGAAAGAAATAAGTAAAAGTGGCGAAGTAGACAAACGGTCCAACGAGCGAAATGATAAAAAGATAATAACTAAAAACGTAGCAAATAAACAACCAAAGAAAAGTAATGATAATGCCAAAACTAAGAACTTGGAAAATAATAAGAAAGAAAGCAGAAGCGTAGAAAATATCGTATGCAAATACTACGCGAAAGGAAACTGCAGATATCGGGATGGGCAATGCATATGCACATCCCACATTATGCAAAATGCATTACACAAGTGGATACTGCAAGTTTGATAAGAAATGCACGTTCCACCATCCTACGGTTTGCAACACTTATGAAAGATATGGGAGTTGCGAATACGAAAGAAAATGCCCATACCACCACCCTCAAAGGAACGCAACGAGGGAACAGAAAAAACGAACATCAAAGAAGAGTGGCAATTTTTTAGACGCAGCCAACACATTTCAGCTGCTAAATACTCTCCAGCAATTACAAAACCAGCTGACAAATATAAATATAGAAATCCGAGAGCCGGACAGAAGGTACGAACAAAGACACTTCATGCATTATCGGGACAACAGGTACCGACAAAGATAAAAAGAGGTAAATTCTCGGAGGACCACAAGGCAACGAAACCGACACCCCCATTGGAAAACAAAGCGGAACCACCTGTATGCGAAAAAGAAAGAGAAAAAATAAAAATAATCCTAGCCAACATACAGGCCTTAAATCAAACCAGTCCACGAACAAAGTTGCATACCTGAAAGGACTCATGCAAGAAGCCGGAGCAGACTTTGAATGCCTCACGGAAACTCATCTAAAGGACTGCCAGGCGAATTGTGAAAATTGTGAGTCCTGTATTGACAAAAAAGAAATACAAATTGACAACTATAACATCCTCCAAGCTACAGAACAGTGAGACGTAAAGGAGGATGTGCTATTTACACACGCGAAAGGCACATAGCAGAAATGGCTATAAGTACCTCAAATAACTACGTAGAATACATGTGTAGCAGCAAAAAATTGAAAAATTAAATATGGTACTAATTGTAATGTACAGACCCCCAAACACACCAACCTCAAAATTTTCAGATTCCATTACAGAGGTAAGAAACTTAGTAAAAGATCCACACTCTCCAACCCCAAATATTTTTCTGTGGTGATTTTAATTTCCCATTAGGGTGGTCCTTAAAATTCAAAGTTGGGAAGTTTCAGCTCCCACCCCCGGAAATCATTCGAATGGTTGAGAAAACTCTCTAGTTGAATTTTATTAAATCGGACAACGTTTTCCCTCATCGACCTTGAACCTTTACCCCTGGAGTTGTTGCCCGGTTGCAGTTGTTGCCGTTGTTGCCCGGTTAGCGATCCTGGGTCTGTAGGGTTCGCTTCCGAGAGTCCGGAAACTGGCAGCGGTGGCGAGCGACGACTTGCAGGAGGAACTGGAGTTGCTCCTCGTCGTGGGTCAGCGTCCGGTTGTACTCTTGGACGAGGGCAACTCCTCGCTCGGCATGGTCGTTGATTACGGCGAGCCCTCCCACACGTGCCGCCGCTGTCTTGAAGTCTTCCCGCTTCGGCCAGGTCTCCGGGTCGACCTCGAGTCGAAGTTTCTCGAAGAAACCTCGTGTGTTGGACGACGCCAGGTCTTCCAACTGAAGCCCGGCGAGTACTCGGTTTGGCAGCGTGGGCCGCTTCGCCGGGGACTCCTCACCGACACGGTCGTGGAGAGAGGCGATGATCTTCCTCTTCTGATCGACGGCGATCCCCGGATCGAACAGCGCCAGCGCCACCAGCTCCTCCGACAGGTACAGAGGTGGTTCTGGAACTTGGTCAGCGCCGCCTTGGCCACCGCAGGGTTGATGTCAGAGTAGGCCAGCAGGTCCTTGAGGAGGGCGAAGTCATTTCGGGGGGCAGTTGCGGCGATCGGAGCCTCCGTCCACGCCTTGGCGTAGACCCGACAGACGAAGATGCAGATGCTCCGGAGGCCACTCTCCTCCCTCGCCGTGAGTTTGAACTGCTGTCGGAACATCCAGACCTTCAAGGCGTAGATTGCCTTCGCCATCCAGCGGGCGTGGTGAATCGGCCGGGAGCTCGGAAACGCACTCCTCGCGGGGGGACGTGACCGACGAAGAGGAGGGTGAGCTCGAGCAGCTCACGGTAATCGTCGCGCAGGTCCTTGCGCTCGACTATCGCCTTCTCAAACCACTCCGTGTCGACAGTGGTGAGCAGAGGAGCGACATCGGGGTGCGCAGCGCCGGACTCGTACTGGCTTCTGTCCAGGAAATCCCAGCGCTCCTGAAAACGCTTGAAGAGGGTCACGTCAGGACCGGACGTGGGGCCCATCACAGCCGTGAACGCCGCACCGAGGAGGAGCTCCAGCACATGATGGCGGCATGCGAAGTAGAGCAAGTCTTTCGCGAGGTGTTGCTCGATGAGGACGCACGCTCCGTTGTTCCGGCCGGTGTTCGAGGCGGCGGTATCGAATGACAAGCCACTCACTTGATCAGTGAGCTCCCACTCCTCCAACGCGTTGAGGACGGCCTTGGCCATCTCAGAGCCCGTTCCACTCGGCAGCTTCGGGACGCCCAGGAGCTGCACCGCGCCGTTACCGGAGACCAAGATGGGAAGCCGATCGACTTGCTCCTTGCTCGTCAAGTCCTGCATGAGCTTGCCGTCCCAGTGAACGACAAGATTGCCGGCCCTCAGCTCTTCCTTGAGCGCCACGTTGAGCCTGGAGCGGTGCCTGCGCCGGTGTCGGCGGATGGAGCTGCGGTTGATATTGAGCTCTGCGACGTCGTGCCCAAGCGACCGGGCAACCTCTGTCAGGACGTAGACAGCTCCTCGGTCGGTCACCTTCGTGCGATCCAGCGACGACGCCACAGCCGCCGAAACGATGTTCGTCGTGCCCCGCCTGGAGCGCTTCGGAGCCCGAGGGCTCCCTTCTTCTCCATGGTCGTCGCTCTCCGCTGCGCTTGCGGCACCACTGGAAGAGGACGAAGACCACTCGAGCTCCACTCGGGCCGTAGATGTCGTCGCTTCTTCCTCGGCTCGCTGCCTCCGTCGGTCTTCTTCCCCTTGGCGTTGAGATGCGCGGGCATCGACAGCGGCTAGCGTCGAGTCGACGGACCCCAGCTTGCCGCGCCGACGGGGTTCGCGCTGAGCGAGGAGGAACGCCTTGTCCTCCTCGTTCTTGAGCAGCTCCATGGCGTTAGCGGCAGCGATGTCGAAGAGGTTCATCATCCGCTCGCTGAACTCGTCCTCCCGCTTCGCTTGAGCGCCAGCTCGCCCCTTGTTCCTCTTCACATCGTTGAACTCCTTGTGGAGCTTCTCAATCTTGGTGACGATGTGGTCCTTCCGGCGGAGGGGGATTCGCGCCTTGAACCACACCTCGGTGACGAGCTCGACGACCTGGTTGGCGGCCTCTCGAAGTGACTTCTTCTGGACGTCGATCCTGTAGACCGTCAGGGCCAAGACCTCTTTTTGCGAAGGAAGTTGCGACCCGGCGATCGATTCCTGCGGGGCAATCAGGTAGCGCAGCTTCGCTGCCATGATCCAGGTTATCTACTTAAAGGTTGAAGGAGTTATTCACTATTCAGTTTAAATTATAATCATTAGAATTTACAGTTTTACACACATTAGTTATCCAACCACTGACGGGTAGCTTGACTTATGGTTAAAGGAGTTATTCAGTTTAAATTATAATCATTAGAATTTACAGTTTTACACACATTAGTTATCCAACCACTGAAAATCTGGAAAGAATGAAAAAAACAAACATTACAAATTATGTAACATTTACTTGAAAGTCAAAAAATTAGCTTAATGGTAATGCTCAATGAGGGAGGGGTAAACGTTGTCCGATTAAAAAAATAAATCACCTAGAGAGTTTTCTCGACCATTCGAACGATTTCCGCGGGTGGGAGCTGAAAAATGTTCAACTTGAAATTTCACCCCAAAGCAAGGACCACCCTATTTCCCATTCATGAAATATAAAAGGATAGAAAAAATATATTTATACACCAGGACAAGGGGGGCACACGAGAAGACGAGGAGCAGGTAAAAATGCTACTAGATTTAGCTGATGAATTTATGTTAACGCAAGAAATAAGAGAAAACACAAGAAAAAACAACTGCCTAGATTTGGTATTCACAAACAACAGTAATCTAATTGATAATGTAGAAATATCCCCAACTATGATATCAGACCACAATATCATTCAAATAACAACTAATATAAAGGCAACAGGAAAGGAAAGAACACGCACAACAGAAAGAAGCAAATTCGAAATTTTTAATTTTCACTCCAAAGCTATAAATTGGGAAGATGTGACATCCAGCATGGAAGTAATAGATTGGAAAACCATTTTGGAGGCCAAGACAACGGAAGAGATGCTAATGACGTTAGAGGAGAAGACGCTAGAAATTGTGGAAAAACATGTCCCAAAGATACAACAAAGAGGAAAGAGAAGCAGGTTCGAAAGACAAAAGAGGGCATTGTTCCGAAAGAGAAAAAGAGTGACTGCAAAATTAAGTAATTGTAAAGATAACAACATCATAAAAATTAAATGATAAACTACAAAGTATCGATGTCGTCATACAGGTACAAATCGAGAAGCATACAGAAAAAGAATGATGACGCTATAGAAGCGATAAAGGCTAACTCAAAGTACTTCTATAGTTTCGCAAAAAGAAAGTCGAAAAACCAAGCGACTATCGGACCTTTAAAAAATGAGAACAGGGATTTATCTGATGATCTAACAGAAGTATCTGAAATATTAAAAGCTCAGTATGAATCATCTTTCAGTATCCCAAAAAACTGACAAATTGATATGCGATAGAAACGCGTTCTTTGAAGAAGAACCACAAGGGGAAAGTATAACGGATTTCGACTTTACGACGGATGATATTACACAAGCCATAGGGAAAGTAAAAACACACTCAGCGGCAGAACCGGATAAATGGAATGCCACACTGATCAAAAACTGCAAGAATGCAATCGCTGAGCCCCTATACTGGATATAGAGACGATCATTAGACACGGGAGAAATACCGGACATCCTGAAGAGCGCCAACATAGTCCCAATATATAAATGAGGAGATCGATCCGAGACCAAAAACTATAGGTCAGTGTCGCTTACATCTCATCTCACTAAAATATTTGAAAGAATAGTTAGACAGAAAATCTATGACTTTTTGGAAACTCAGAAAAAATTCAATGATAACCAACACGGGTTTCGATCAGGCAGATCATGCCAATTACAACTAATGGAACACTACAACAACATTATTGATTCACTTGAAAGTAATGAAAACTATGATGTACTATACACAGACTTTGCTAAAGCGTTCGACAAGTGTGAACACGGAATCATAATACATAAACTGAAATATATGGGAATAACAGGAAAAGTAGGGAAATGGATATATAATTTCCTTAGTGAGCGGCGGCAAGTCGTTACAGCACAAGGAGTATCTTCATCAGAATCAGAGGTCCTCAGCTCAGTACCACAAGGAACAGTATTAGCTCCACTACTCTTCATAATCATGCTAACTGACAGAGATGAGGACGTTACCAGAGACAGCACAGTAACATCCTTTGCGGATGACACAAAGATCAGTAGAAAAATTAGAAACCCAGAAGACATAGGATCTCTACAAACCGACATAAACAAAATCTACAAGTGGACTGAAGACAACAATATGAAGTTTAACACCGAGAAATTTCAGCTATTACGGTACGGAAAAAGAGAAGACCTAAAGTCCAAGGAATATCATACCCCAAATGGACAGGAAATTCAGAGAAATTCCAGAGCAAAAGATTTAGGGGTTGTAATGACAGATGATGCGAAATTTGAAACACAAAATAAGATAGCAGTAAACAGAGCAAAGAGAATAACGGGTCAGATATTGAGAACCTTTAAACGAAGGGATAGGAATGTAATGATTCCTCTACTGAAAACCCTGATAATATCCAAATTGGAATACTGTTCGGTCCTAACATCCACATATAAAAAAGAAGACATTAGACAGCTGGAGGGGATCCAAAGAAGCTTCACAGCCAAGATCAATGGGTGCAAAGAACTAAATTACTGGGAAAGGTTACGAGAACTAGACCTATATTCACTGGAAAGGAGAAGAGAGAGATACACCATTATTTACACTTGGAAAATAATGAGAAACTAGTCCCTAATCTTACTCTGAATCCCATAACTCCCCAAACAACGGTGGAAAGTAGAAGCGGTAGACTGTGCCGTATTCCCAAATTGAAGGCGAGACAGGGAACATCCTTAACCCTGAAACAAAATAGTTTTGTTGTGAGGACCAAAACTGTTTAATCAGTTGCCCAAAGACCTAAGAAACACGAAGGGAGTTGCAGCCGAAATCTTCAAAAGAAGACTAGACGCCTGGCTCAGAACAATCCCCGATGAGCCGGGCGTACCTGGCTATGTGAGGTGGAGAGCGCAAGAATCTAACTCACTACTTCACCAGGCCAACTCGAGAGGAGGGGCGACAAGCTTGACCATCGCGAAATGAGAAGTCATCGCGCGGAACCTTTGTAAGGTTGTAAGGTAAGGTAAGGTATATATATAAAATATATAAAACATAAATATATATATATATATATATATATATATATATATATATATATATAAATTTGTATATATATACAGGGTGTACATAAAGTGGGATCTATTTTTGTGAAAATTATTTTTTTCTATTTTTCTTTTCAGAAGCCCTTAGAATGAATACAGAAGAGCGTGTGGCAATAGTAATTTGGCGAATCGAGGGAAAGAAATACAATGACATCAGAGAGAAGTTTAGAAGGAGATTTCATAAGTCGGGGCCAATAGACAAGACAATACGAAACACACTCCAGACCAGGTCGTGGTTCACACCGAGGATACGTGCAACACCTCGCGTGCTTGCGCTTGGATTGTCCTCAAATCGCCGTAGGATTTCTTCTTCCATGTCAGGAGTGCGCACGTTTCTCTCCCGACCAGTGTCATGCATGTTTGCATGGAATGTTCCAGTTTCTCGCAGTCGCCGATGCAATGCGCAAACGTTTGGTGGTTTGGCACACGTCTGTTTGGGAAGCGCTGTCGGTACAACCTCACAGCAGCTCTTCCGTTTCCATTGGCAGCCCCATACACCATATGCATGTCAGCCATCTCAGCAGTCGTGAAGCGCTCCATGTTACGCGTACTACGTCCGATTTAAGAATGCCCGCCGCAAGCGCGAGTCTAGCCCACTTCACCTTTTAGCCAATTGCAGCGGCGCCCTCTCGCGCCGAATGGTGACGTCAGCGGACATACACTTATAGACGAAAAGGGTTTGTCTTGGTGTTGCCTATCCCCCATTACAATTTCTACAGAAAGTTTTCAAACACCCTGTATATATAAATATATATATAAATATTTTATATAAATATATATATAAATATTTAAATATATATATATATAATATAAATATATATATAAGTACATAAATATATAAATATATATATATATATAAATATATATATATATACATATAAATATATATAAATATATAAATACATATAAATATACAAATACATATATAAATACATATATATATATAAATACAAATACATACATATACATATATAAATACATATATATATACATATATAAATACATATATATACATATATAAATACATATATATTAGGGTGTCTCTTATTGGGTAGTCAAAAATTGAAATGTTGAATTATTTTATCTGCGCCCCCTAAAATAGTTCCCTTTAGCATAAAAACTAAAAGTTGAAAGTTTGACACAAATTGACTCATATTTAGGGGTCGCCCCCGGCTAATAAAAATGGTGACCATGGCATAATAGCTCCTGACATATGATTATGCTCATTCACATAATTCCTTCCTTCTTTTTTTAGTTTGATTCGTTTTTATAAGTATAGGCCTTCTTATTTATCATTGATCCTTTTCTAACCTATCCTTGATGTTGTTATAATCCATCCTTTGGTCCTCAATCCTTCTTTATCCCAATCCTTTTTCTCCTATCCAAAATCCTTCCTGGCTCTTTTTTTATATACAATCAGCAATGAAGCATTGCTACAAAAAAAAACCATTAGTTTATTATATAGAGATAAATTCAAAATGCCAATGCTATTTACATACTTTAATTACTTTAATTAGCATTATTTCCTTATACAACATTTATTTAATATACAATGATTATACAATATGGTGTATTTTAAGGTGCGACCTCATTGATGGTTATTTTTTGAGAAGAACAGTTTTTGATGGAACTGGGTGACTCTGGCGGTGTTTTGCAACAATTTGGAGCAGGAACTGGAGCTGCTCTTCCCCCACTGTCAATTTCTTATTCAGCTCTTGAACTAAAGCTACTGCACGTTCTGCCCGGTCATTACAACAGATAGAGCTGCAACAATAGCTCTGGCCCTTAAATATTCACAGTTGGATGTCCAAGTGCTGGGTGCCTTGTTCAGAAATCCTTCTGGCAAATTCAGCTTAGTAAAGAATTCTCTAGTATTTCTTGTAACAAGTTGGTGTAGTCCTTCACCAGAGCAGAAGGTCGATTCAGGAATCCGAGGACGCTTGGGTGGTCTATCAGTGGACTCATCTTCTAATGCCTTTACCATGCGTTTCTTTACATCTGTAGTAATTCGCTCATCAAAGAAAGCAAAACCAACTGCTTCTTCAGACAGGTACCATAAGTGGTTAGAGAGCTTTTTTTTAGTTGCATCAGAAATCTTTTTGTTAGGATAATTAATCAATGACCTCATAAGGAGCCAGTCATTAAATGGGGTTTCAATAGGGAGTGAGGATGTTGTCCAAACCTTCATATAGATGAGAACAGAAAAAAGGGAAAGATCTCGAATTCCTCGTTCTTCAGTCTTAGTCATCTTGAACTGGTTTCGAAAAAGCACATCTTGATAGAATAGAGCGCTTTGGACATCCAGCGAGCTCGATGCATGGCACCTGGTACACGAAACTTGATGCCTTTATTGGGGACACCTCCAAGAAAGATGATGGACAGATCCAAAAGTTCTTGATAGTCATCCCGTAGCATAGGTGCCTGGGATCTAGCAAACTGAATTAGTTCAGTTTTAGACTGGATAATTGCTTCTTTAGTAATCGTGTCTGTCTCACCTGTTTGGAACTGGCTTTCATCAACAGAAGTCCAATTGTCACGAAAACGCTTAAAGATCAATATCTCTGGACCAGTTGATGTAGATCCCAATGTTGCTTCAAATGCAGCTCCAACAATAAATCTAAAACATGATGTCTACAAGGCAAGTACAAAACATCATGTCCCAATTTTGCTTCGATGAGAGCACAGGCTCCACTATATTGACCCGTGTTTGAAGCTGTTGTATCGAAACAAATTGCTTTTACTCTCTCTGTAATTCCCCATTCATTCAGGCAGTTAAAGACGGCTTCAGCTTGTGCTTCTCCAGTTGAGTTTGGGATTTTGGGGACACCAAGCAGCTGTTCAACACCAGGTCCTGACACAAGTACTGGGAGACGATCAATGTGCTTGTGCGAGGTGAGGTCCTCCATCATCTTGCCATCCCAGTGGACTGTCATAGAACATTCTCCATGGAAAACAATAGAATTCGAAGTAAAAACGTTTAAGAACTACATCAAAATTATGTTCATTTTAACGTTAAACTTTACCGTTACATGAGATACATTAATGGATTAGGTTTGCATAATCAATAACGGCCAAAATGATGTAGAAGTTGTAGACAAATGCATATGGAAATATACTCATAAATTTGAGGCTGCAACATCATAAAGACAGAGGCTGCAACAACTGAGCGGAAGCCTTTTTTTTTTTTCTCCTTTTCCTTTAATTACTACTTCATTCTCAAAAAAGTTATTGATATAGGTTCACAAATACTAATTACCACAATATTGTAGCTAAAACAACAGAAAATTTGACGAAATCAGCGACTATAAAAACACCAGCAGCAACGAAAACAGCGCGTGCTTGTAGAGCGTGCAGACGAAACCACGTGATTCGAAGCGTCATTGTAATTGGGTAATAATGACAGCTCTGACCGGAGCGCATTAGAAGGTTCAAAAAGTAAATTAGCATAGAGTTTTAGCCTTGTAGGTATATTGATACATGTAAGCTGGGCTTACGAAAAATGTTTTTTGTTGTTATAACTAACTACAGGGATATTTTTATAAAAAATAATAAATTTCTGCTCAAACACTGCACAAAAACCCCCGCACCCCTCTAGTAACGCCACTGATAGAAACACAGATCATGAAACACATGTCAGGTAAAATTTCCATTGAACTAAATTAAATTCTTTGTGACAAATAGCAACATTGTTTAAAACTTCATAATATGTGTATAAGAGCATAAATTCTAATTTTTTCATTAAATTCATTAAATTTTTTTCAAACACTAATAACAAAATCAGTATAAATAATTGTGAAAAATATAAATAACAGTTTATTATCTGATAATAGCAAAAAAGAAGTATAGTGATACACAGTTACACACCTTTTACTTATGACAGCAGAACACTGAATGATGACAAATAAACAATTGCAACATAATCTGGAGCATTCTTGATGAAACATGTTTAAACAGGTTGATCTTGTCTTATCAAGCAATATTTTCAGCTACAAACTTGACAATTATCTCTAATATATTCATTTAATTGAATTCATCATAAATATGATGATTAATTAATTAAAAACATATGTTTAGTATACTTGACAACTGCTAGTAATTTCAAATATTAATTGCATAAATAATAGCTATATTTTATGAACTTTAATAAGCGGGGGAAGACCTCTAAAAATTGTTCAATCCAAAAAAAATTTTATATGTGGTTTTTTCAACCAATGGAACTGGTTGAGGGGGCGCAACCTAAAAAAATCAACACTTCGAAAATAGAGACACCCTAATATATATATACATATACATATATAAATACATATATATATACATATATATATATACATATAATACTATAGTATACATAAATACATATCATATATAATACATATATATATGTATAATAATACATATATATATATAAATACATATATATATATAATACATATATATATATATATAAACACTATATATATATAAATATGTATATATATAAATACATATATATATAATAAACACATATATATATATAAATACATATGTATATATCTATATATATACATATATATAAATACATATATATATATATATATATACATATATATATAAATACATATATATATATTACATATATATAAATAAATACATATATATATACATATATAAATACATATATATAATACATATATATATACACACATATATATATAAAAATATATATATATATATATATACATATATAAAAATACATGTTAATCACAAGCCACTCGATTTCCCATAATACCCCGTGTTTTACCTTCAATATTTAAAACAGGCCTTGAGATAAACCTCGAGTGTCATCGACTCGTGCGACGCTCCTCCCCCACTTTTTTCTTTGTTCTTAAATGCTTGCCTCGGCGCGTTTTGGACTCGTAGGAGGGATGGAGCACGAAAACAGAAGCGGACCCGTCAGAATAGATCTGGCGCTTCGTCAGGAATGAGTGAAAAGGCCGAGTGGCGCCCTAGAAATTTTCCGAGTAGGCCTTTGAAGGGATTTGCTCGTTAAAGACTAAGTTTGAGAGAATATTGAGATTTTTGAGGTTTTGAGATTTGAGTTTCTGAGGAAATATTGAGAGCCGTTAGCCTAAACTACTGCGAGGGATGTAGTGGATGGGCAACGATAGAACTTAAATTATTTAATTTATGTTAAGACTAGTTTAAGAAAAAACCTGAACTTGACCGTACTATATTTCAAATTCGAATCTGAAATTGTAACGAAATGTGACTTAAATTTATTGATTAAAAGCTATTCAAACCAACTATTTCATTATCAAAGACACTAAAATCGGGGGTACAGAAGCGGAAGATAAAGAATTCACGCAGATGGTCACTAACTTAAAGAAAGATCTATTATAACTTCAATTTACCCATTGAGCATTTACAGTGACCTTCGAGAATAAACAATTTGTAATAAGGATCCGTCTCCCCTGACAACGGACATTTATTATTCTTTATTACGAACTGAAGAAGTAGGGGATAAACGGATTTTTCATTACAACTGGTGTCAGTAGTGGGATCTTCCTTTTCTGATACCCCCCCCCCCAAAACCTAAGTGAAAAGTGACGAAATGTGCTCTCCAAGTGTGTATATGAGGGCTACCAGCTCGCAACAGACGGCGACGTACGACAACGTGAGGGTCACCCGATCGAGAACTGCTGCGTGGACTGCTGCTGCTCAGGCCGAGTCGACATCGCAACTTGCTACTGGACACCAAGCCGCAGGGGGAGGAGTAAACTTTCCCACCAACGCGGAAAGGGAGGTAAGCGACCCATCTTGTGTTGCGAGAGGTTTTAGAGGATGAGTGGAGAGCCTCCCGATAGAGGGCAGTCCCCCTAAATTAACCCCATCAAACCTTCATTTCTTTCCCCCCAAAATTTTGATATAAATAGAATACTTTACCTTCCAATCGGTTCCCCTAGACTCGAGTTTGAGACTGATCCGGTTCGGAACCTATGTTTAGCACAATTTAGCGATTCAAATTCGGTCGAGTTTTGGCCGGTCATTCGAGAACATGCCTCTTGGCCAAGAAGGAATCAGTCCCAACCATGTATCAGCAACCACTCCCTACACACTTCCCTCATCCTTATGTTCCCCCTTTCTATCCAGGGTATCCTCACTTGTATTCCCCCAATGTAGGCTTCCCCAATCCACACGTTAATATTGTCCCGTATAACACTCGTAATGCACCCAAATTCCATACAAAAAATGCGGGGTATAAGCACGCTCGATGTCTTCTATGTGGGGACAGGGAACACCTAGCTCCTCAGTGCCACCTGATTGAAAAGGTAAAGATATTGAAGGAGAGGGAAAGGGTGCGTGAAAGGGAAGAGAGCTATAGGCGTGAGAATGAGAGAGATCATCGGAGGGAATGGACCCCAAGAGGAGACCGACGGTATGAAGATTACGAAAGAGGAAGTAGGTACTCTTCCGCTTCCGAATATTCGAGAAGACAGAACTTCTCGCCGTATGAGAAATAAAGATAACTATGGTAACCCAAGATACGACACAGGCATGAGGATAACCCAAGATACAACAGATATGAGGGTAACCCGAGATACAACAACAGATATGAGGGTAACCCGAGATACGAGAACAGGTATGAGGGTAACCCTAGATACGAGAACAGGTATGAGGGTAACCCAAGATACAACAGATATGAGGATCGGTATCGTTCACCGTCGCCCTATGAACGAAGAAGGGACTATTCCCCTTACGACAGAGATTACTCCCCTTACGACAGGAGAAACGGAGGTTACCCTTCCCGACAGGAATGGAGGCAGGTATCCCGACAGAAGAACGGACCGAAGTCCGTCACCCTATCGGAGATACGATAAGGAGAGAACCTAACCTCGGAAGACGCACAGAAAAAGAATGGAAAAAAGGGCGAGATGATTCTCCGTGGCCCCGAAGAAAGGACCCCTCAACCGAAATGGACCTTTTCCCCCGTCGAGTCATTTAAGGAGGAGGAAGAGCCAAAACATAAGACAAAAGAACTTAAATTGAAGTCGATATTGGTAAGGAGAAAAGAAGACAAAGGCAGAGACTGGGACAGAAGAGATAAGGAAACGAAAGAGATAAATGAAATGTATGAAAGGAATGAAACGAGCGATATTGAAAGTGCATATACAGTACGAGAAGACGGTGTGTGTCTGCAGAAAAATCTGACCTTGAGAGCAGTCTGCCTCATGCAGACCTCATAACGAGTGCGAGGAAAGAACAGAAAGTGACCTTGACTTTGAGGTAGAATCTCGGTCAGAGGACACAGACGAGGTGAAAACGATAGCGGTGTGTAAGAGAAGAATGTATGAAATGTTCGAATTAAGCGAGAAAGAAATGGAAACAATGCAAGAATTAAAATCTGAGAGCTCGATGAATGAGTGTGATAGATGAGAACACGAAAAACTGAAGGGAAATTGATCCCCCAACGGAAGTAAAATGGGTAATCGGAGATGACGACGTGTTCATGTGACATAAGTATGAGACATAACATGACGAAGAGTGACTCACGTCTATATTGTGGGAACGGAAGTAGTTTGAATCCGACGAACAAAAATGTAAATTGCGAAAATGAATTAAAAACGAGCGAGTAAAATATCGTGATAATGGACGCGGATGAATTGGCTATACAGGAAATGAAAGAATTCAGCGAGAGACATAAATGAAGTAGCTCCCTCGAATGATTGCCCCTGGGAATCGACCAGGGTAAAAATAAACGAAAGTTGCGTGAGGGAGAATGCAGAGCAACAAATAATTAATGAATGAAAACGGTCCCATGATGTCCCTTGAACTTTTGAACGAAGGGACTGATGTCGGTCTAACAAGGAAAGGGTCGATTGACACTGTCGAATTTCGACCCCAAGTCGAAATTACGAATCATAGCCGTAAGGCGGTAAATGACGAAGTCCTAACCACCGTGGGACAAATAGAAACAAAAATAAGCATTGAGCGCGAGAAATATGATCTTACTGCGTTGCTCGTTAAAGAATTGCCTGAAGGATTACAAGAAGACCAAAGCGCGGAGAGAAAAAAGTAAACAACCTCCCTCTCCCATTCGTACGAGGGCATGACTCCAGATTCCTGGGATCTTGGGAGCATTGCTCCAGTAAATTTGACCATGAGAAAAAGTAAATTTGGGTTTGGGTTTTGTTCATCCGCTAGACGTTATGCAATTTTTTTGCGTATACGTTCTTGTACAAACCAATTTTTTTTAAATTACAAATTTAGTTATTTTAAGTTTAGTTGGTAATTCCATATTTAACAATTATTTTTATTTTTTGTTAAGCTTCAATGTTTTGATAATTAAAATTTTATTAAAACGTATATTTTTTTAATATAAAATTATCAGGATTGGACTATGTTCCATTGATCTCGGCAGGTTTGATAAATTGGCCAGATAATTACTTGTGCGGTTTTAAGTAATCCACCATGACTCTAGAATTGAAAAGTTTAGTTAAGTTTAAACTTACTTTAACTTACCTACTTTTACTTACTCTTCCTTACTTTTACTAAGTTTAAAGCACTTTTACTTACTTTCATTGTACTATATTTACTTACTTTTACTCACTTTTACCATACTATATTTACTAACTTTTACTTATTTTGTATTTTTTCAGGTAGTCAATAATCAATAATGGATCCTAATATTGATGAAGTTGGAGAAAAGTGAGGGTGTTAAAAGGGGTTACTTTTGTGGTCAATGCAAGAACAAATATTCAAAGAAGCAAAACTGGGAGGAACATTTTAATTCCAAAAAAATATTTGTTACAATACAAGAGGTCCCAGAGTTTGGGCCCACAGCTTAGATATTGCAGTAAAGAAATACAGGATGAAGTGCAGCAAAGAGATACGGCAAAGCAGTCATTTAGTTTGTTCACAAAATGTGCTAGTGCTAGACCTCAGAAAAATGAACCAACTTCATCAACTGCTAATCTAAAAAATGAAACTTTTTCACTAGATGTTTCACAGACTGAAGAAAGTGCTTCTCCTCCACCTAAGAAACAAAAGGTAAGTGAGGAATCTGCGCATCAGACTAACAAAACTGCTTTAGAGGAATTTGAAAATTCCCAAATCCAGAAGACATTGAATGCAATTTTGCGCCTAACAAAAGAAACTCACCAAGCTGTTGTGGTTAATAAAGAGAAGAGTCAAAACATGCCTTCAAGTTCAAGTGTTGCATCCAAATCTAATAAAGCAAAAAGCAACAAATTTGACATTTCCATAGCCCATTTAAGCAAGTGTAAATCAATACAAGAAATCCTGAACAATGATTTGATCAAATCTACATTCAAATTGGTGGAAAAGAGGATCTAGGGCATGCTGATGATTCATTTTCACTACCAAGTGATATAATGGAAAACATTGCAAATAGTGACACTAATATGCCTGATGTAGATATAGCTGTTGAGGATGATGATGATGATAATCAAGAAGATATTGATGATGCTTCTGATGATAAAATGTTTACATTATATTGCATAGCTTGCACAGACCCCAAAGCATGTGCTTCAGACAAACATTCTAACATAAAAGGTTACTTCAATGTTAAAGATTTAACCTATGTATGCAAACAAGGAGAAAATCAAGAGAGATGGTTTAGAAATCTTAAAACCCACCTGAAGAGACATTTAATTAAACTTCAGCATCATCAAAGAGCTGCTGTTTATGAAGTGATGAAAATCTTCTCGGAACACTACTAAACGCATAGAAGACTTATGTGGCAACATCTTATACTACATAATGAAAACAAACACTGCATGGGCTCTATATCCAGTACTTCTAGCTGTATTACATAGGTCAGGTTGTGAGGTTGGAAATTTGAATCATAGCACACATGCGTGCGAGCCAATTTGTGAGCTATTAGATAATCAACTTAGAACAAACTGTAAAGTGGTTCTTAGAACAAACTTCAGTAACAATAACAGCTGACATTGGAACAATTTTGGGATTAAGCATGCTAGTTGTATTAGTTATGAGTGAAGAAGATAAGACTGTAAAACTTGCTGGGATAAATTTAGTACGCAGCAAATCAGGAGTTTATTTGGCCAATGAAATTTTTGATGTGTTGAAGTCTCCTAATCACTTGAAACTATCTGAAGAAGCAATTAAATCCAAGGTATCTGGAATGGTTGGAGATGGGGCTTTTTGTAAGGACAACGAGCCATTTAAAAACGAAATGAAAAAGTTGTTTGGAGAAAATTTCAAATTTCGATGGGACTTAATGCATCTTGTGAACAGAGCCCACGTTGATGCATTGAAGAAAATTTGTAAACTAAGTGAGCTTTTAGACTTTATTCAGAATCACACTTCAAATCTGAGATCAGGCCTTGACTATACCAATATGGTTCTTGACAATATCATTGGTTTTAAGATACCAAAACTCAAATCTGATACTCGCATGGTTAATTACGAATTTGATCAATTTGACAGATGTGGAAAATTGTGTTTTTTTTTTATCATCCACAAGAGAAAGAAATTAGTGCCAAGTTCTATGTATTGATTTCCTATGTAACAAAGATTATGTTGCAAGTAGCTCAAAAAACCAGTTAGTGCAGAATTTGTAGAAAATATATTTTATAAAGAAGGAGGGAAAACTGTTATGTTAAGAGTGATGGAAACAATTTCCAAATTAGCTAATGGAGGAAATGCAAAAGATGTAGTTTCTGAATTTAAGCACGATACCACAGGGCAGCAAAAGGAACTAACAGCTGAGGATTACATCCTAAATGAAGTTTACAAATACATCAAGAAACGTTCTGATTACTACCAGGTTGCTGAAGTTGCTAGACCATCCAGAACCAGATCTGAAAGTAGTTTTACAAAAGACTCAGTGATAAATTGGCTGACAGAATATATAGAACAGCTGTGGAAAGGAATCACAGAGAGATTAAAGCATTTTGATAAAGATGGATCAACTGCCTGGAGTGAAGCACCAGCTGAAGGGACATTCTCCATTCTTGGTTACATTGTTGAACACAAAGGATCCATTAAGCCATCTCATTTGACTAAGCTGTGCAGAATTGTGAAGGAGGGTCCAGCTCCAGGCACTAGATCTGCTGTAATGATCACACAGAAAGCCATTGATCAGTGGCCAAGCATACATGGCGGTAAATTCACAACAAATGCCTACATGCAAGGTCTAACATCGTCCACTGTTGCTGCTGCAATGAATAAATAAACTTAAGGTGAGTTATAAACTGTACATTATTGTATTATTATGTTTAGCTAAAACAATTTGTAATTGGTATATCGTCAATTCAAGAGTTTACTATCATTAACCTATCTAGTGGTGTAAGGGGAAAAAAAGTAAATTCAGAGCTGTGCTCCAGTAAATTTTTTCAAATCTGGAGTCATGTACGAGGGTCCACTTCCATTGCCCCTTTAGCTGGAGCAATTTTAGAAGTACGGACTCCTTCCCCGTTGAAGGAGGGATCCACTCTAATCGTAGAGGAGAAACACCCTTAAACCTAAGGGTAGAACCGCAACTAGTTTGCGTGAACGAAGAAAGGAACGTATCCGTTATCGTGCGAAATGAATCCACCAACGATAGAGTTAAAGTTACGGGAGAAAGGACAAAGCTGGCGGAGAAGTTTTACAATACTGTGATTGCGAAGAGAAAAAACCCTGTAGCGCGCCAAACGAATGCTCTTCCAACGGCGAAAACCCAAGAAAGAAGTGTCAAAAAGAGATCAATCGTCATGAACCATAAACCGGAAAGAAGGGAAGTACGAAAATTTGTGAAAAATACTAAAGTAGACCCCGAAGAAAGGAATGGATTAAAAACCCTTCTTAAGGACCATATTGGACAAAAGAGGAGAAAATTAAACGAGACCGAAATTGCAACCGAAAAAGAAGAAACAAACGAGAAGAATCACGTACGCCCGAAGAATAAACGCAATTATAGTGACGAGACGAAAAGGAAAGGGTAGATAACGAAAGAACCGAACCGTTTCCGCTGTCGTCACGACGAGACGAATAATTTGCGGTCACACGCAGGTTGACCACCAGAACTCATTTAAAAGTCCTGATTGCTGGTCTAGAAGATGAACTTATCGGCTAACGTTTAGAAGACGATCGAACGAGTAAACAAGACACGCACACGAATTAACCAAAGGGAACAAATGGGTTAAACTCTTCCCCGGGACAATAAAGAAAAATGTTTTCCTTTTAAATCTTTTACCACTTAATGTAAAATCAAATTAATCTTCCCCCCTCCCTCCGAAAGCTGACTGAAAGGCATGATTCATGTTGTGGTTAAAAAATGTTCGTATAACTTACGTATTTTTTTTTTTTCTTTCATGTAGCATACATTTTTCACTGCATATCGTTTATAAAATATTTCACGTTCTAATATCGTGACGTCTGACTCAGAGTTTGATGAGTAAGAGGTTAGCGTGAATGCCTAGCTAGCATTTCTCACGCGTCCGAATCAACTCTCTTTAAATTCCTTGAGTTCAAGGGAATCGAGTGGAAAATTTATAAAAAAGAATTCATTAAGATTGAGAGAAGAAATTTTCTTGTTTATCATTGCTCATATAAAATTTTTTTTTGTTTTGTCTTAACGAAATTACTCCTGAATTAATCATGATCCCCGTCCTCTTTAACCTGATGCATTATACACGTTGGGGCGCAAACCTTCTCAAATCACGGAGTCCCTTTTTCGACCGATGGGCCCCCTAATTTTACAAGGCCCCACGTACACTTTCAGCGCACGTCTCAGTCTGAAGCCCGATTTCGAGATCACTTACATAGTAAACTCCTCGTTTACGAAAGAAGCCTTCGCCACTTCAACGCTTCTCTCTCTAAGGGAATAGACATTCAGGATGTAACCCCGTACCTGCGCAAGGTCGCCACGCCACCCTCACCCTGTCTTGCGTTGGGAATAGCAGTCATCGGAATTGCGACCTGAAAGAGATGCTATCGCCGCGGAAATCCTCCACCGGTACCAACTGCCAGGTTTAAAATCCTTGCATCAGCCCCCCCCCGGAAGCTCAGGTGACCCGATCACCTACGCCCCCTCGAAGCCCCCCCTCACCGACTTCGTTTTGCGCCAGTTTAGGTTTAGACTACGAGGAAGTGGGTTATTCCCGTAATTAAGACCTGAACCATCTCCCCAATTTAAACCTTTAATCTCTTTCTCCCGTTCCCAATATACTTACGTTAAAAAACAAGTGAGATTAGCTTAATTTAATTGATTAGATCTAGTGGTAAAATTGAAGTAATTAATAATTTCATTCAGTAATTGGTGTTTGACTCACTGAAAATTAGTGGTGTTTAATTTAATTAAATATAATATTTTCCGTCAGTGAATAGTCCTTAATGAATAAATAATTAGCGATGTGTTCGATTTACGAGCCTTACTGAAATGACTTCTCTTTATGCAAATTATAAGTTTCTCCGTCTGTGTATTTCAAATTTTCTCCCTGCTATATCGTTCCTTTATTTATTTTAAAAAACATTAATTTATAAAACCATTATATCATTTTGTGTCATAAAGCGAGATTGCGAAAGTCTCTCGAAAGCAACTTTCTATAAATAGAGATCAGATGCTGACGATGCGGGGAAAGCTTGCATTCGAAATAAACACTAAAATCGGGGGTACAGAAGTAAGCGGAAGATAAAGAATTCATGGAGAGGGTCACTAACTTAAAGAAAGATCTATTATAACCAATTTACTCATCGAGCATTTACAGTGACCTTCGAGAATAAACAATTTGTAATAAGGATCCGTCTCCCCTGACAACGGACATTTTTTATTCTTTATTACGAACTGGTGAAGTAGGGGATAAACGGATTTTTTATTACATATATATATATATAATAAATACATATATATATATATATATATATATATATATATATACACACATATAAAGTATATATATATATATATATATATATGTATATATATTATATATACACATAAAAATACATATATATATAAATATAAATACATATATATATATATACATATATAAAAATATATATATATACATATATAAAAATACATAAAAATACATTATATATACATATATAAAAATACATATAAATACATATATATACATATATAAAAATACATATATATATATATATATATATTATATATATATATATATACATATATAAAAAAAATATATATATATATATATAAAAATATATATATATACATATATAAAAATACATATATATATATATACATACATATATAAAATATATATATATATATACATATAAAAATACTATATATATATATACATACATATATAAAATACATATATATATACAGGGTGGGCCGTAAGTTTCCATACATAGGAAAAATTAAACGTTTGTTTTTATGTTTCAGATACCCTAAGAATATGCGTTTGACGAAAGAGCAACGAATTGAATCATACTGATGGCTGGGTCGGGAAGCAGTCGCATGGTTGCAATGAACTTTAACAGACAACATGGAACGAACATCACACACGACACTGTGGCAAAACTTATTAACAAGTTTCAGAAAACTGGAAATGTTGCAGATCAACCGCGAAGTGGTCCAAGACGTACAGCCACCGATGAAGACACAACAGCTACGATACTTACAGCGCTTACACGGAGTCCCAGAAAAAGTACACGACGGTTGTCTGCAGAAAGTGGTGTCAGCAGATCGAGTATCAGGCGCATTTTGAAAGCAAACAAATGGCATCCATACAAATTGCATATGGCACAGCATTTGAGTGAAGACGACCCGGATAGACGGATGGAATTCTGTGAATGGGCATTAACCAAAGTGAACGAGGATGCAAACTTTTCAACTAAGATCTTGTTTACTGATGAAGCAAATTTTTACGTCAATGGAGAGGTTAATCGGCAAACATACGTTACTGGAGTAATGCTAACCCTAACTGGCTGAGTCCGACGAAGATGCAAGGTGCCGGTAAAGTGATGGTGTGGGCCGGATATGGGGTGACAGAATTATTGGACCAATTTTGTCAGTGGAAATCTTAATGCCGAAAGGTATCTTAACATGTTGCAAGAAGAGATTTTCCCATCCCTGCTAAACGAGAAAGGTAACTTCCCAGTTTACTTCCAGCAAGATGGAGCTCCACCTCATTATGGTCTTCACGTGCGTCGGTATTTGGATCAGCAGTTTCCGGATGCTTGGATTGGTCGGGGGTCCTGTGGAGTGGCCTCCCAGATCCCCAGATCTCACCCCCCTTGATTTCTATCTTTGGGGGCACTTGAAGGCCATGGTGTATCAGGAAAAGATACGAGACATAAATCATCTAAAGGAACGTATCACCAACGCCATTACAAGCATAACGTCAACTGTGCTAATGCGTGTTCATCAACAGTGGGGAACACGTATTGAAATGTGTTTTCAAAACAATGGCAACCATGTAGAGCATATTATATAAATAAAAATGGTTGTCCATAAAAAATGTTTATTTTCCTATGTATGGAAACTTACGGCCCACCCTGTATATACATATATAAAAACATATATATATATATTATATATATATATATACATATATAAAAATACATATATATACATATATAAAAATACATTTTATATATATATATATATATATATATATATATATATATATATATATAAATAATATATATGTATGACCTAAACCATTAGAGGTACAGTAAAACAACATACCTTACAAAAGAGAATTTAATCCTGCATTTAATGAGAAATTAAAACTTGGTGTTCCCGCCATTGGCTTCCAAGACAGCCTGAATTCGCTTTGGGTAGCTTGCCAAAAGTGACGTGAATAGATCTTCATCGTTACGCAAATTTGCTAAAACAGTTTCAATGTGTTGCGTCATTGTATTCTTCGAAAATCGATTTGCTGCAGGTTCTTGAAACAAGAGACATTCAACCTTGTCCTTTATAACTGATCCAATGTGTTCACACGCGTTCAGGTCAGGAGAATTTCCTGGCTATTCTTCACTTCCAAAGAAATCGATCTCATGGTTCCGCAACAACTTTGAGTGGCTAATGCCTTAAAGCAGGGGGCCTTATCGTGCAGAAGTGTGACCTGATCGACATCCATAACATTGTTTGGGTTTCTTAGAAAAGGAATGACATGCTGGGACAGAATAATATCACGAAATACTGTCCATCCCAACTCTGACCATTTGGCTTCAGCACCCACATGAGCTTCTTGCAGTGAACAAAAACACACCAACACAGTCTGGACTTTTTAATAATTCGCGATAATGTTCATTGTCATCGATTTCATCTGGTGTTGTGGCCCACACTCGATCATTTTAGTAGTTAAGCCGACGGCCCGACGTGTTACGTAAACAAAAAATTCATCGGAGACAGCTAAATGCATGAATCATCCACATCCCAATCTTCAAGATAATGGGCAAACCACATTCTGCCATCGATGTTAAGTTGAGTTTTTCTTGGCTTTGGAAGTTCATGCCAAGGCTTTAAACCTTGCCTATGACGGTACAGTCGAATGATCTCACCACTAACGATCTTTCCTCTCAACACTTCGATCTCTAGAAAATTTAGCACAGCTGTTTTTCCGCTTACGCGTACCGCTTTGAATGATGTCCTTTGTTTCCTGAGAGAGTGGCAAATTTGGGCGCCCAGATTTGGTTGTATCCATTTCACATTCATCCAAAGTTTTACTCCAGTTTCTTTTGACGAAGTCCTCACTTCTTCGCAACTTTTTGGCAACCCATGGACGTGTTATAAAGGTGGTTCCAGCATCACGAGCTTCCCGAAATGTTATTGCTCGTATGCGATCACATGTTGCCTCTCCGAATCACCAATTAATTGAGAAGCCATTATATTATCACTTTATCAGCTAGAGTAATTTTAATACCTGCAATAAATAAAGAACTTTATATTTTTATAATCACTAAAAACTATTTCGATATAAGTAAACATGTAAGCTGCAAATGGGGGGGGCTAAGGTTTTTTGGAACCCCTTATATATATATGTAGCAGATCGACCAGAAATAAACCAAGAAGTAGACAGACAAATTCTTCTTTCCACGCCTTCATCAGTCTTCGAAGGCACACGTGGACAAGGAATCAGAAAACAATGAAGCGTTTGTTTTTCTTCCAAAGGCCGCCAAAAGCGAGCCCTTAACAACAAAAGGACGCGCGGGCAAGGCGTCTTAAGATTTGGCGCGAAGTCCTACGTCCAGGAACTACGTATAAAAGCGAGTTTCCACTCACACGCTCTCACACACTCGATCTCCACCTTTACGAGCAACACGTCCGACAACCGCCCTCCGGCTTCCCGCCGGAGGAGCGGCCTGCTGCTTCCTTCAAGGCCTTCGATCTATCATCACTTAAGGCCTACCGCCGTCAGCCTGCAGAAGCAATCATTCGAGGCCCAGCGCCGTTTCGACTTCAACCGCCTCATCACCTCAATTCTACATCAAGCGAATCAACACTCGAGGCGACCCGGCGCCCGTTACACAACTTCGATGGGAAGGTCAGCATCGCTTAGAGCCTACAAGATCAATTATAGGCATTTATAGGCCATCCTACACCTCGAGAACAACAACACTCGGGCCTACGTTCTACGCAGCCTACATCAAACATCTCCATCATCTCGAGAGGCTTAACGATCAACGACACTTCGGGCCTACAGTAATAGGGTCACTCGACACTTCAACAAAGGTTCTCATCGTTCCCGGTAAGATAGAAAAGGATGCCTACATTAGCATACCGCCGAACGGTAGGCTGTACTTCCAAGTGTGTAATTAAACATTCCAACTAACTAACTCGTTAAACGCAGTAGGCCTATTTGCTAATTCAAGTGTCCTTCAGAAAACTAATTCATATCATCCGCTATTGTGTTCAATTATATGTTTGTGTGATAACTAAGTTCTCTACTGCAGGCCTAATTCATTTACAGTGTACATCCCTTCAAATTATCATTAGGCAACATCATCTTGTCTCTATAATCCATCTAAGGTGTACCAACTTAGCATTATATAATTACTTTTATGTAAATGATCATATTTCTCTCACCTATCATTAGGCCTATCCATAAACGCGCGAAATCAATCCATTATTATTAGGCTCATTCAATGTCCCATGTTGCATGCCATTTACATATCATCAATGAATGTATTACGTGTCAATTAAGCTATTAATCATTCATCTTAGCTAAGTTTCTATGTCATAAGCATAACGTAAAGGCTAGCCATAATCACTGTGACATTTAACGTATTTATTTTTATAATAAACTACAAAACTATAAGGTGTCTTATATAACCTTAACATTAATTTGGTTCGGGTGTAATCCGAGCCTGGTGACCTCGAAGCCATTTCGAATTACACGGTATTATTATAGTATGCCTACGCCTTAGCCACTTTCAATTGGTGATACTTTACATCATAAATTACACTGGTCAACAACAATTTTGTCACAAGGGTTTTGATGGGTGTTCTAAGTGTACTTTTTCATGCTGAATCTAAATATGAAATCAGATTTTTTCTATCAGGCTTAGTTTACTTGTGACGCTATGTTCATTTTTTCCTCATTTAGCATGATCACCGGATAAAAAAATAATAACATATTATATATAATTAAGTATATAACAATATTATAATATAAAACATTATAAAAATAATAAATATAATAATATATTATATTAATTAATATAACTATAATAAAATATATTAATATTAATATATATGTTGTATAAATTTTTCTGTAAAATTAGTACAATTTATTCCTTTGGGGAGAAAGTTCTGATAATGCTGGCAGGATAAATTTGGTCGGAGCAGCAGACTGTGCAGGTTGAAACATGTTTGTACCTGTTCAGACATGAGCTTAGTTTCTGTGTGTAGAGCAGCTCCAAGTCAGTCTGCTTGTAAATGTCACAGTGTTAACAGCTAGTGTCTGTTGCTTCTTGTTAATTTTACACCAGTGTTGTATTCATATAGATGTTTTGTAATGCCGCGGAACTGTCTGAATCATCCTAATTCCTTTTGTTATGTATGTGGTGATCTAACTTTAAAATCCCAGAAACGTAACTTTACACCATTAATAAAAAAATGCTATGAACTTTATTTCGGATGTAAAGTAGGCGATCAGGACAAGAGTTGGGCCCCTCACATTTGTTGTGTGACATGTGTAAGACTACTTACAGGATGGCTAAACGGTTCACGTCACATGCCATTTGCTATTCCAATGATTTGGAGGGAACCCAAAGATCACACAACAGACTGCTATTTCTGCCTGGTAAATACAAAGGGGATCACTTCAAAAACAAAGAGCCTTATGAAATACCCTAATCTACCGTCTGCAATGAGACCAGTTCCCCACAGTGCTCAACTTCCAGTACCAAATCCTCCTGAACATGTAAGTTTAAGTGATGAGGAATCAAACGTAGCTGTAGCATATCACGAGGAAAAAGATGAAGACATTTCTGATTCAACATTCCAGGCTACCTGTTCCTCCAATGAACCACATTTACTGTCACAAGGAGATCTAAATGACCTAGTTCGTGATTTGAAATTATCTAAGAAGCAGGCTGAACTTTTAGGTTCAAGATTAAAGGGTTGGAATCTACTGCAACGTGACACTAAAGTTTGTTTTTTCCGCAGCTGCCATGATGAATTCAAAGAATGGTTCTCCCATGAACTTGTGTTTTGTAAAGATGTTAATTCAGTCATGGGGCTCTTGGTCATGAACATAACGTGGATGAGTGGCGATTGTTCATTGACTCCTCAAAAGTCAGCTTGAAAGCAGTCCTTCTTCACAACGGAAATAAATTTCCTTCTGTACCTATTGCACATGCTGCAAACATGAAAGAGTCATACGACAACATGAAGTTGCATTTAGAAAAGTTTCAGTATCAGAAATATAAGTGGAATATCTGTGGAGATCTGAAGGTCATTGCACTTTTGCTAGGGTTGCAGCTAGGTTACACCAAGTACTGTTGTTTTTTATGTGAGTGGGACAGTAGGGACAAGCAAAACCACTACGTTAAGAAGGATTGGCCAAAACGCACCTCACTTGTTCCAGGCAAGAAAAATGTTGTGAATAGTTCACTTGTTGACCCTGAGAAAGTGTACCTTCCTCTTTTGCATATCAAGCTTGGACTTATGAAAAACTTTGTTAAAGCGATGGATAAAGCGCAAACAGGATTCACATACTTGAGAAATAAGTTTCCCCGGATCAGTGATGCCAAGATTAAAGGAGGCATTTTTGTAGGCCCTCAGATCAGAGAATTGTTAAGAGATGAGAGATTTGAAGGAGAGTTGAATGAAGTTGAGAAAGCTGCGTGGCAGAGTTTCAAAAGTGTCTGCACAAATTTTTTGGGAAATCACAAGGCCGAAAACTATCCTGAAATAGTAGGAGATCTATTTAAGTCTTACCAAGCAATGGGGTGCAATATGTCATTAAAGGTTCATTTCTTGGACTCTCACTTGGACTTTTTTCCGGAAAACCTGGGTGCGGTAAGCGACGAACATGGTGAGCGTTTTCATCAGGATATTTCTGCCATGGAAAACCGTTACCAAGGCAAATGGAGCCCCAGTATGCTGGCTGACTATTGCTGGACTCTTAAGAGAGACATGCCTGAGGCAAAGCATAGCAGAAAATCAAAACAAGCTACTTTTTAAACTACAGGTATGTCTTTTCGATCATATTTTAATAAGTATGTAACTATATGGGTTTTTAAAAATTAAATTGCATGTCACACAAAAACCAGACCTGATAGAGAAATTTTACAAACTTATTTGGATTCAGCACAGAAAATACTATAAGAATAAGGTATTTTCATTCTTGGGACACGAAAAATTTTTTTTTTTGTTGCCCAGTGTTATTAACCCAGCCTATCATTAATAAGCAATCAGTCATTGCATCAATTAATCACTAGCATACAATTAAATCATTATCACCTTAAACGGCTAAAACTAGGTCGATTATATATACAGATATATATATATATATATATATATATATATATAAATAAGGGGTTCCAAAAAACATTAGCCCCCCCCATTTCCAGCTTACATGTTTACTTATATCGAAACAGTTTTTAGTGATTATAAAATATATAAAATTCTTTATTTATTGCAGGTATTAAAATTACTCTAGCTGATAAAGTGATAATATAATGGCTTCTCAATTAATTGGTGATTCGGAGAGGCAACGTGTGATAGATCGCATACGAGCAATAACATTTCGGGAAGCTCGTGATGCTGGAGCCACTTTTATAATACGTTCGGGTTGCCAAAAAGTTGCGAAGAAGTGAGGACTTCGTCAAAAGAAATTGGAATAAAACTTTGAAAGAATGAGAAATGGATACAACCAAATCTAGGCGCACAAATTTGCCACTCTCTCAGGAAACAAAGGACATCATTGAAAGCGGTACGCATAAGCGGAAAAACAGCTGTGCTAAACTTTCTAGAGAGATCAAAGTTTTGAGAGGAAAGATCGTTAGTGGTGAGATCATTCGACTGTACCGTCATAGGCAAGGTTTTAAAGCCTTGGCATGAACTTCCAAAGCCAAGAAAAACTCAACTTAACATCGATGACAGAATGTGGTTTGCCCATTATCTTGAAGATTGGGATGTGGATGATTTCATGCATTTAGCTGTCTCCGATGATTTTTTTGTTTACGTAACACGTCGGCGTAACTACCAAAATGATCGAGTGTGGGCCACAACGCCAGATGAAATCGATGACAATGAACATTATCGCGAATTATTAAAAAGTCCAGACTGTGTTGGTGTGTTTGTTTAGTTCACTGCAAAGAAGCTCATGTGGGTGCTGAAGCCAAATGGTCAGAGTTGGGATGGACAGTATTTTCGTGATATTATCCTATCCCAGCATGTCATTCCTTTTCTAAGAAACCAAACAATGTTATGGATGTCGATCATGTCACACTTCTGCACGATAAGGCCCCCTACTTTAAGGCATTAGCCACTCAACAACAGTTGTTGCGGAACCATGAGATCGATTTCTTCGGAAATGAAGAATGGCCAGGAAATTCTCCTGACCTGAACGTCTGTGAACACATTGAACCTTGTCCTTTATAACTGATCCAATGTCTCTTGTTTCAAGAACCTGCAGCAAATCGATTTTCGAAGAATACGATGACGCAACACATTGAAACTGTTTTAGCAAATTTGCGTAAAGATCAAGATCTATTCACGTCATTTTTGGCAAGCTACCCAAAGCGAATTCAGGCTGTCTTGGAAGCCAAAGGCGGGAACACCTAAATTTTAATTGTTTCTCATTAAATGCAGGATTAAATTCTCTTTTGTAAGGTATGTTTAGTTTTACTGTACCTCTAATGGTTTAGGCCATGGGCGGGGGGGGCTAAGGTTTATTGGAGCCCCGTACATACATACATACATATATACGGGTGTCCGAGAATTATCTGTACAATTTTTGGCTGTTATTAAAAGTCAACCATGAAGTGTAGAAATTCCAGTGTTGTCCCAATTTACAGAGAAACTCATTAAGTTTTTTCTGATAACAAGTTTTGACAAGTTTTTTCTTTTTTGTACGCGGGTGACAGACATTGATGATTTAAAAGCAAGAATCACAGCTGCTATTGAGCGAATTGATGTGGATATGCTGCAGCGTACATGGCAACATTTGGATTATCGATTGGATGTTTTGCGAATCACTGATGGTGCACATATCGAATGTTTGTAACAACGTTACTTTAATAAAAGAAACTTTTGAAAATACATATTCTAAATAATCTTGTTTAAGAATTTTACGTGTGTTATCAAGAATTTTATTAAAAGATGAAATTGTACAGATAATTTTCGCACACACTGGAATTTCTAAAAAACTTGTCAAAACTTGGTATCAGAAAAAACTTAATGAGATTCTCTGTAAAATGGGACAACACTGGAATTTCTACACTTCATGGTTGACTTTTAATAACAGCCAAAACTTGTACAGATAATTCTCGGACACCCTGTATATATATATATATATATATATATATATATATATATATATATATATATATACAGGGTGTCCCGTAAGTCTGGACCCATAGGGAAAAATAATAAAATTACAAATAGTCCAAAAATTTATTACATAATCTGTTCAAAGTGTCCGCCGTTGTGTCGCACACATAGTTGAAGACGCAATCTCCACTGCGACAGCACTTTCTGAATCACAGTCGCAGAAATTTCTTGACACGCCTCCACAATGCGTGCTTTAAAGTGGAAAATGTTCTGAAGTTTGACCTCGTACACTTTGGCTTTCAAGTGGCCCCACAAATAAAAATCATAATAAAAAATAATAAAAAAAAATAATAATAAAATAATAATAATAACATAATAAAAAAATATATTATAAATCCCTATGGGTCCAGACTTACGGGACACCCTGTATATGAAAATTATTTCACGAAAGTAACACGTGAAAAATATTTATGATGAAAAAACCACGAAGGAAAGGAAACACAAAAAGGTGCTCAAGCGCTTTCGTCTAATGACATCCTTAGGAACACTGAAGTACATAAAAGGTTACGGCCTATATATAGGTTACAGAAAGAAAAATAAATAAATAAATAAATAACATACATACACAAACATATATATATATATACACATACATATCTACACACATACACATACACACATATATATATATATATATATATATATATATATATATATATATATATGCAATAAACGGAGAAGTAAAAATAAAACTTAAAAATTAAAAATTAGAGGATTAACAAGAGACAAACAGATTTGTAAGGAAAAATATCGATTTTTAGCACAAGATCAAATGAATTATAAAAAAATATACAAAAAAATACAAATTTATACTGAAATCTGCCCGGTTTTAACACTTTGCCTTTTAGAGTCAAGTTTCGATATATAAAAATAAAATGAAGATTAAAAGTTAATAAAGTAGCGTACAAGTTTACCAAAGATTTAGCGTCTACCCTTTTATCTAAATTTGTTTTGAAGGAATTCAAAACAACAGGATCGAGTTGAAAAAGACCTTTGCTTATGTTGAAGTTATTTGAAAGTTGGATAATGGCAGACTCAAGAATATTTCTATTGACAATGTTGCTAGAATGAAATAAAACTGAAGCATTATTCCAATCAATACAGTGGGATAACTCTGACAAATGGACAAAAAGAGCAATGGACAACTGTCCTGTTCTAACGGAATATTGATGCTGTTTTATACGTGTGTGCAAATCCTTTCCCGTCTGATCTATGTAAAAGGAATCACATTGTTTACACCCAATTTTATAGATAATGCCTGAATTATTGGTAGGGCTATTTTTTACTATGATTTTTCACAATATTGTTATATGAAAATACTACATTAATATCCAAAAGTTTAAGTACATTAGCAATGCCTAAAAAGCCCGGGAAAAATGGAAGTACTAAAATATTTTTTGACAAAGTACGAGTGTTATTATTGACACGATAGAAAGTTCGTTTTGCCTTGTTGAGACAAGATTCCATAAACGCAATGGTAACACAGATCACTTCCAATACCGTTGATTTTTTCCAATTCGGCATCGATGTATTCCGGACTGGCGATCCTAAGGGCGCGGAGAAACATTGATGAAAAAATGGCCTTCTTAGTGGGGGTGTCATGTCCCGAGTAAAAGTGTACGTAGGACAAATTGTTTGTTGTTTTCCGATAGATACTAAACTTAAAACCTGGGCTTTCCCTATGTACCCGCACATCCAAAAATGGGATTGAATTGTCTTGTTCCACTTCTAAAGTAAACTTAATGGAGGGGACTTGATCATTTAACTGAAGGAGGAAGTTATCCAGGTCACGATTCATGGGCCAGATACACAAAATATCGTCGACGTACCGCAACCAAGGGATGCCAACCCCCAGGACTCTCGGAATGTAAGTAATTTCGAAAAACTCCATATAAATATTGGAGAGGAGGGGCGATAAGGGGTTGCCCATGGCCATCCCAAACACTTGTTGATAATACTCGTTATTGAAAGTGAATTTACAGTCTTTGATGCAAAGCTTAATAAGTTCCAAAACAATGTGTGAAGGTAGTGGCAGGTCATACTTATGTAATTCTTGGGAGAGAAAGTCAAGCATATCATCAATCGGCACTTTTGTAAACAATGAACAAACGTCAAAACTGATCAATCTATCGTTAGTTTCAGTACGTGCATTATTCAATTTTTCAGTAAGATCCATGGAATTTTTTACATGTGAATCAGAGATAGTTCCGAGAATGGGGGACAAGACTTTGACAAGCCATTTGGAGAGTTTATAAGTAATAGAGCCCACCGAGCTAATAATAGGGCGCATAGGGTTGCCAGGTTTGTGGGTTTTAATAAGACCGTAAAGGTCACCAGACAAAATGAGTGGTCCGCCTTCAAAAATTTAAACATCGCCAAACATAATTTTGTAACCGTTATTCCCCAACCGTGGATCCAACCTTTGTTTGATGAAATTTACAACGAGTTGCGTCGGAGAACTACTTCACTTCGTAACATTTTGGATCGGAAAATTAAAAGTCTCATTCGAAATAGTCAGTGGAGTAAAAAAGCAAGCTCAAAGTGTGTTTTGAACCTTTCTTCGAAAAACATTAGTGACGATGCAAAAAGTGCCCTTGGATATGGTATGTCCTTTTTTATTGTTAAAAAACCTTCGGCTTTACAAATTTGTTACAGTCTCGCGTGTTTTGAAAAACAGTGTAATCTCCCTCAGTATTTGTTTAACATAGTTAAAGGCCTCGTTTATAGTGCGGCGAATGGTAATTACGAAGATAACTTTCCTAAACGTTTTCGATGGCCTCTCACAATTAAAAAAAGATGGGGAGCTCCATATTACTAAAGCAGACAAGGCTAACACCATAGTTATTATGGACAAAGTGGACTACATCGGAAAGATGAACGAGCTTCTCCAGGACCCCGCCACATACAGCAAACTTAGGAAGAACCCGCAGGATGACGTCATCAAATCATTTAATAGTGGCTTGAAACGCATTCTCAAAGATAATAAGGATTAATTCCGCTTTTCATGTCCACTTCACCTTCTCTGCCCTACCTTTACGGTCTTATTAAAACCCACAAACCTGGCAACCCTATGCGCCCTATTATTAGCTCGGTGGGCTCTATTACTTATAAACTCTCCAAATGGCTTGTCAAAGTCTTGTCCCCCATTCTCGGACTATCTCTGATTCACATGTAAAAAATTCCATGGATCTTACTGAAAAATTGAATAATGCACGTACTGAAACTAACGATAGATTGATCAGTTTTGACGTTTGTTCATTGTTTACAAAAGTGCCGATTGATGATATGCTTGACTTTCTCTCCCAAGAATTACATAAGTATGACCTGCCACTACCTTCACACATTGTTTTGGAACTTATTAAGCTTTGCATCAAAGACTGTAAATTCACTTTCAATAACGAGTATTATCAACAAGTGTTTGGGATGGCCATGGGCAACCCCTTATCGCCCCTCCTCTCCAATATTTATATGGAGTTTTTCGAAATTACTTACATTCCGAGAGTCCTGGGGGTTGGCATCCCTTGGTTGCGGTACGTCGACGATATTTTGTGTATCTGGCCCATGAATCGTGACCTGGATAACTTCCTCCTTCAGTTAAATGATCAAGTCCCCTCCATTAAGTTTACTTTAGAAGTGGAACAAGACAATTCAATCCCATTTTTGGATGTGCGGGTACATAGGGAAAGCCCAGGTTTTAAGTTTAGTATCTATCGGAAAACAACAAACAATTTGTCCTACGTACACTTTTACTCGGGACATGACACCCCCACTAAGAAGGTCCATTTTTTCATCAATGTTTCTCCGCGCCCTTAGGATCGCCAGTCCGGAATACATCGATGCCGAATTGGAAAAAATAAACGGTATTGGAAGTGATCTGTGTTACCCATCTGCGTTTATGGAATCTTGTCTCAACAAGGCAAAACGAACTTTCTATCGTGTCAATAATAACACTCGTACTTTGTCAAAAAATATTTTAGTACTTCCATTTTTCCCGGGCTTTTTAGGCATTGCTAATGTACTTAAACTTTTGGATATTAATGTAGTATTTTCATATAACAATATTGTGAAAAATATCATAGTAAAAAATAGCCCTACCAATAATTCAGGCATTATCTATAAAATTGGGTGTAAACAATGTGATTCCTTTTACATAGGTCAGACGGGAAAGGATTTGCACACACGTATAAAACAGCATCAATATTCCGTTAGAACAGGACAGTTGTCCAGTGCTCTTTTTGTCCATTTGTCAGAGTTATCCCACTGTATTGATTGGAATAATGCTTCAGTTTTATTTCATTCTAGCAACATTGTCAATAGAAATATTCTTGAGTCTGCCATTATCCAACTTTCAAATAACTTCAACATAAGCAAAGGTCTTTTTCAACTCGATCCTGTTGTTTTGAATTCCTTCAAAACAAATTTAGATAAAAAGGGTAGGACGCTAAATCTTTGGTAAACTTGTACGCTACTTTATTAACTTTTAATCTTCATTTTATTTTTATATATATCGAAACTTGACTCTAAAAGGCAAAGTGTTAAAACCCGGGCAGATTTCAGTATAAATTTGTATTTTTTTGTATATTTTTTATAATTCATTTGATCTTGTGCTAAAAATCGATATTTTTCCTTACAAATCTGTTTGCCTCTTTGTTAATCCTCTAATTTTTAATTTTTAAGTTTTATTTTTACTTCTCCGTTTATTGCATATATATATATATATATATATATATATATATATGTATGTGTGTAGATATGTATGTATATATATATATATATATATATATATATATATAATATATGTTTGTGTGTATGTATGTTATTTATTTATTATTTTTTTTTTTCTGTAACCTATATATAGGCCGTAACCTTTTATGTACTTCAGTGTTCCTGAGGATGTCATTAGACGAAAGCGCTTGAGCACCTTTTTGTTTCCTTTCCTTCGTGGTTTTATTCATCATATATATATATATATATATATATATATATATATATATATATATACACATATATATATATATATATATATATATATATATATATATATATATTAGAGTGTCAATTTTGGGGGTGAAATGACTAAATTCAAAATCATGTGATTTGGTAGCAATTTAATGTAATTATACACTAGGGAACAACATTTTTGTTTCTTGAAAACTATTTGGTCTTTCTTATAGAACGTTTGATGCTGATTCCAAATATGCTTTCAGAATTGTTCTATCACCCATAGTTTTCGTGAAAATAATATTTCCATTTACTCAGAGTATTCCCAAAATATTAGTTAACATTAAGTGTACTAATTTAATTTTATTTTTTTTTTTCCAGGTTAACTATATTTAATAGTATTTTTTGCATTAAAAAAATATAGCTATTTAAACAAACATTTTTAATAAAAAGAAAAAGAAATTTCAAGTTTTGCTCAAATTTTAAAATTTTTCATAGTAGAAAAAATTGGTTTTTCATTCCAAAAAGTTTTCCGTTATTTCAATAATTTTCCGCCAGCATGAATCGAAACTGTATTAATCCCAGAGATACATTTTGCTACGTATGTGGAGAACTGACCATAATGGCACAAAGGAAGACGATGACCCCACTCGTGAAGAAGGCTTACGAACTTTATTTTGGATGTAAGGTAGGCGACCAAGACAAATCCTGGGCACCTCATATCTCATGCATTTCCTGTGCCGTCACTCTTAGGGGTTGGATTAAAGGTACCCGAAAATCTATGCCATTTGCCATACCAATGATTTGGAGAGAGCCCAAGGATCACCTAACGGATTGCTATTTTTGTATGACTAACGTTTCAGGATTCTCTGCCAAAAATAAACATAAAATTCAATACCCAAATCTTGCATCTGCCATGAGACCAGTACTACATGACGATGATAACCCAATTCCAACTCCCCCAAAGTCATGGACACTGGATGAAGAGTCTGAAGTTGAACCAATGGAAATTGATGACACTAAAGATACAGACTTTCAGCAACCTGAATCAAATAAACAACGTATGATAACGCAGGTTATGCTGAATGATCTCGTGAGAGATTTGGACCCTCCGAAAAAGAAAGCGGAATTATTGGGCTCCAGGTTACGTGAATGGAATTTGCTAGCAAAAGATACAAGCATATCGGCGTTCCGCACTCGCCAAAAAGATCTGATGCAGTATTTCTCCTCGTCAGGTGGTTTATGCTACTGTAATAATGTAAATGGACTGCTGTTAGCTCTCGGTCATGAGCACAAATCTGAAGATTGGCGTTTATTTATTGACTCTTCGAAGCTAATCCTGAAGGTTGTACTACTTCACAATGGAAATAAATACCCTTCCATTCCTGTAGGGCACGCTGTCCACATGAAGGAATCTTACGAAAATATGAAACTCATCCTTCAGCAGATTAATTATGACCAGTTTCGTTGGTATATATGTGAGGATTTAAAAGTCGTCGCGCTTCTTCTGGGAATGCAGCTCGGTTATACGAAGTTCTGCTGCTTCCTTTGTGAATGGGACAGCAGAGCCAGAGATTCGCATTATTTTGTAAAGGATTGGCCACTTCATCAAAAATGTATCCCAGGACTGAAGAATGTGTCTCATGAACCCTTAGTTGACCCCAAGAAAATATACTTACCGCCACTTCACATCAAACTTGGCATCATGAAAAATTTTGTCAAAAAATGAACAAGGAAGATGAGGCATTCAAATATTTGAAGAAAAAGTTTTCACGACTTAGCGATGCAAAGATAAAAGAAGGGATCTTTGTTGGTCCCCAAATCAGAGAGCTCATGAAAGATCAAAAGTTTGATGATGCCTTGAGAGGAAAAGAAAAAGTGGCATGGGAGGCCATGAAGAATGTTGTCACAAATTTTCTAGGGAACATCAAAGCTTCTAACTATGAAAAAATAGTGCAGGACATGATTGAAGCATAGGTTATTGGGATGTAATATGTCACTAAAAATCCATTTCTTGCACTCCCATTTAGATTTCTTCCCTGAAAACCTCGGCGACGTAAGTGATGAGCATGGAGAAAGGTTCCACCAAGATATAGCTACTCTGGAGAAACGCTACCAAGGGAGGTGGGATCCGGCAATGTTAGCTGATTACTGCTGGACATTGATGCGAGAAGCTCCTAATGAAAACTACAAGAGAAAATCAGTGACAAAGAAGTTTTAAGAAGAATATTTTAAATGCCAATCTGCCACTAATATAATTTTTATGAAGTATTTTTACTAACTTCTACACACTTTTTGAATAAATATTAAAATACAAATTTCTCAGTAACCTTGGGTGATAGAGAAATTCTACGGCTATATTCGGAATCAGCGGAAAAAATCCTATAAGACCGACCTGTTCACGTCCAAGAAACAAAAAAAAGTTAAAATTTGTTCCCCAGTGATTATTTGGCATACAAAATAATATCCTTGCTTCAAAAACAATAAAAAATAACTCCTACCTACATCAATTTTAATTCAAAAATTCCATTTTTCCGTAAATTCGTAACAAAATAACAAATGTGCGCAAACATCCTATCAACATTTAAAGTGGCAATAAGATATCATTCAGAGTTTATTTGAAAGTAACCAATGCAGTCATATCCTTTTTGCTGCGGTTCCTTGACATCAGCATTCGGCTTGCTACTTGCGCTTTGATGTAGCCTTCTCGCCTCTCGTGACTGTAAACTTGACTAGCTGCTTCTGTGACCATTTTCACACATCTCTCCACACTCTGAGTGTGAGAAGGCCACTTTGGCACTTGCATTGGGCCACTTTAAGTTGTGTTAAATCTTTGTTTGTTATACATGTTGTCAGTGGTGGCTCCAAAACTTCCGAACTCAAGTTAACTAATTCTGACAATTTCGTGGCATTGACGTTTATCGGAGGTACCTTCCTTGTCTGAACAGAGCAGTCTCCCAGCTGGTCATCATCTAGTGATGTTCCTCTAAGCTTTAGAATGATTTCCACAGCCTCAGTTCGCTCTTTGGTACATTGGCTGCAGAGTATTGCTTGCAAAACTGCTTCTGGCCTAGCATACCAAGCGGACCTTCTCACCACAGGTAACACGATGTCCACCACTACTTTCCTTTGGGTTCTCAGTAGCTGTAATTGAAACAAGATGTGGTTGGGCCACTCCATCCACATTGGATTAAGTTTCACATTGAACCAGTGAGGAAGATAAAACCCAATAATAAATTCAACAATCAACATCAAATTCTGTAGCATTTTGCCCTTCAGTGCATGTTTGGAAACCCAAATCCTGCAGAAACGAATCGCTGTAGTTAACCAACGACTGTGACTTACGGGTCCAATCTCCAAGAGAGCCAGATTTTGAGGCAACTCTCCTGATCTGATTGCTTGAACAATACGATAAGCGTAAGATTGATCCGTGCTGAGGTCTTTGATAACTTCTTCAGACAACACTGGAAGGGGAAGGCCTACTTCGACCTTTGGAAATTTTGTATTTATTTCTAATTCCGTTGCTTCATCTAGCATGTTGCCAAGGGGGCCTGACCACTTGTTGTTGCTCTTTGTAGGACCATCAAGTTCCTGGATGAGAACGACGAAGAGGTAGTTCCCCTGTGTGCAAATCACATACAATCCAAACAAGCCTTCTTCCAAGTTTTTTCTCTAAATGCGTCATAACACCGCCCTGCCATCCAGTGTTCACCGCAGTTGAGTCTCCACCAACGGCCTACAGTGAACTGTCAAGTCTTCTTTCTTGAAGCCAACATATTATTTGATCAGCAATTGCCTCTGCATGTTTCTTGCCTTCTACTTCTGCTTCAGGAACAAAGTGAAACAAATAGCGGCCACCAGGTTCGGAACACACAGAGTAGTGTTCTTCTTTGATGAGACCGGGAAACTTTCTGTCCATTCCCTCTACCTCTAGAAGAACTTTTGTGTCATCTCTTCTTCCATCAAACAAAAGGCAAGAGAGACCTTCCTCCTTCAAACCTTTTTCATGCTGATCACATATTTCCTTCATTATTTTTTCTTGTGCTCTTCTTATCTTATGATCTATCACGAAGGATGTATCCTCTCGGCTGATGAGGACTGCATCTATCAAAGCGGCAGTGGCAATCTCTGCAGTCTCTCGTAGCCCCGTATGGTGGCGAATACTGGCAAGGGCAATGTTTGAGATGTCTTTAGTGTTGTATTTCATTCTCTTCGGCGAAGGTTCAGATGGCATTTTGGAGCTATCATCTGATGTTGCTTCTTTCTGTTCATCTGAAGAGCTTTCAAAGAAGTGAGAAACCTCTTGATAGAGCTCTTCATCTCTTTGGGTGGCTTCTTCACTCTTCTTTTCTTCCTTTCTTCCCTCTCACGGATTTTCTCTTTTTCTTAGCAATAACAATCTGTTTTTTGGTTTCTGAATAATCTGCCGAACCAATCTGCATACTTCCTTGGCCTCCTGCCTTTGTTCTCTGCGCCTTTATGAAAGCCAGCTCCAAAACAGGGATCTTCTTCTCACGAGGACAGCGACAATCAATGTGAGGGTGAGGTCCTCTTCTGCATGAGAGAGAACACTTGGCGTCAGAACACAACTCTATGGGACACTGGCAGTTAAAAATGTCAAGAAGAGCATCAAGTGTGTGCAGAAATTTATTTTTCTTTGCTAGTTTTCCTTTACCAAGTGATGTCTCAACTGCTTTGTGCCACAGCTTTGTTAATTTTAGCTCAATAGTTCTATATGATTGAGTACAGGTGGTTTGAATAACACATTAGCTTTTTTCCACTGATGCAGAAGAGGGGGAATCATGTCCCTTATGAGCTCTTTCTCTGTGTAGTTCCTTCTATCCTTTGTATTTTGTTCACGAAGGAGTAACCCTAGTCTCAGCATGTCTCGCACTGTTGGTAGTTCTGATCCGGGAAGCTCCTTGCCTGTACCGACTAACAGGCTCAAGTGGCATGACGACTGACCTCTTGTCTTCAATTTTGGCATCTTAGGAATATCTGAAAAGAAAAATGTAGAAAAACATTTAAGTATTTATATCAATTGTGTTAGCAGACTTGTTGCAAAGTCTCTTTGACTCCGATTTCCTGTGAGCAGAATTATCTGGATTCGTTCTTCCTTGCTCACAGACATTATGGCCTGTAGAAAGAGAAAAATCTGAATTTCTCCTATGATGCCGGACTTATGCGACACCCTGTGTATATATATATATATGTATATATATATATATATATATACACAGGGTGTCCGAGAATTATCTGTACAATTTTTGGCTGTTATTAAAAGTCAACCATGAAGTGTAGAAATTCCAGTGTTGTCCCATTTTACAGAGAATCTCTAAGTTTTTTCTGATACCACGTTTTGACAAGTTTTTAGAAATGTACGCGGGTGACAGACATTGATGATTTAAAAGCAAGAATCACAGCTGCTATTGAGCGAATTGATGTGGATATGCTGCAGCGTACATGGCAACATTTGGAGTATCGATTGGATGTTTTGCGAATCACTAATGGTGCACATATCGAATGTTTGTAACAACGTTACTTTAATAAAAGAAACTTTTGAAAATACAGATTCTAAATAATCTTGTTTAAGAATTTTACGTGTGTTATCAAGAATTTTATTAAAAGATGAAATTGTACAGATAATGTTCGGACACACTGGAATTTCTAAAAAACTTGTCAAACTTGGTATCACAAAAAACTTAGAGATTCTCTGTAAAATGGGACAACACTGGAATTTCTACACTTCATGGTTGACTTTTAATAACAGACAAAAATTGTACAGATAATTCTCGGACACCTGTATATATATATACACTATATATATATATATATATATATATATATATATATATATATATATATATAATGAAATTTATTCTTCGAAAACGGGTGTACACACACACACACACACACACACACACACACACACACACACACACAGGGAAAATTCTTAACAATGTCGTGAAAAGCATTTGAAGCATCTGTCACAATTTACTGCCAAGTGTGAACGATTCATCGTACTTTGACCTTGAAGATAAAAGTCTCTTTTCGAGTAACGCATTTAAAGGTGAATAAAAGCCTAATGACCCAAGCATACTAATACATCTAATGGCCAAAGTTTCTTGTATATGCATATTAAACATTTTAATACTACAGAGTAGTATCCCCTCAGATCATACGAAAAAAAGTAATGATGGGGTTCTTTAACCTCCTCCGCAATATCTAGTCATATGACGGAGGGTACCTACAGCTCTCTGTGGAATCCGAACCACGGGTCGCTACATTATCAGGATCGGGAAAACGGTCTCCCATCCAACTACTATTTGACCCAATGTCGCTTAACTTCGCTGATCAACGGGAAGCGGTGTTACGACACTGGCTCTTCACTCCACCTTAGACCTAGAATTTAGCGTGAAATCCGAACCACCACCAGCCCAGCGTCTTAATCACTAGGCTACCCAGGGTACCCATTTATCTACCAACCAATTTCTTTGTGTGGAAGGATGAACAGCTGGGTTTTCCTGCGCGCCGACTGCCGTCACCTGGTCTCGATCCCAGGGCCGATGGATTCATAGTCAGCGACGCTAACCACTACACCACCGAGACGCATATATTACTAGCGGAGCGACCCGGCGGACGATGAACGCTACATATACATATATAATTATATATGCCCGGTTAGGTAAAGTGAATGCCCGATTAGATTAATTGAACGCCCGGTTAGGGCAACTGAATGCCCGATTAGATTAATTGAATGCCCGGTTAGGTTAGTTGTACGCCCTTGACGATTGGTTAGGTTAAGTCGTGATATTTTCGTCAAAACTAACGAAAATATCACGACTTAACCTAACCAATCGTCAAGGGCGTACAGATGACCTAACCTGGCATTCAATGAACCTAACAGGGTATTCAGTAATTTTACCATAGGTTTCAATATATATATATATATATATATATATATATATATATATATATATATATATATATATATATATATATATATACACACGGTGTATATATATATAACCTTGAACCTTACCTTATGTTGTTTCGTGTGTTGGTCTCCTTCACACGTAGGTCAAGCTGGTGGCCCGCCTCTAGGTCTGGCCTGGTGGAGGAGCGAGTTACTTTCTTGCGCTCTCCACCGTACATAGCCAGGCACGCCCGGCTCATCTGGTACTGTCCTGAGCCAGGCATCCAGTCTTTTCTTGAAGACTTCAACTTTGACCCCCGTTACGTTTCTGAGGTCCTTAGGAAGCTGGTTGAAAAGTCTTGGCCCCCTGACAACCAAGCTATTTTCCTTCAGGGTTGAGGAGGTCCCTTGTCGTGCTTTTAATTTGGGAACACTACACATTCTGCCTTTCCTATTTTCCAGTGTTGTTTGAATGGTAATTGGGTTTAGTTTTAGGTTTGGTACCAGTTTTTCGATCATTTTCCATATGTAGATTATGATGTACCTCTCTCTTCTTCTTTCCAGTGAGTACAGATTTAGTTTACGTAGTCTTTCCCAGTAGTGAGTTCTTTGCAGCCATCAATCTTGGCTGTGAAATGCCTTTGCGTTTCTTCTAGTTTATTAGTTTCTTCCTTTTTATATGGGGACGTCAAAACTGAGCAGTATTCAAGTTTTGGTATAATCAGTGTTTTTAGCAGGGGAATCATTACTGTCCTGTCCCTTCTCTTGAACGTTCTTAGAACCTGTCCGGCGACTCTTTTTGCTTTATTTATCGCTATCTGATTTTGTGTTTCGAATTTCGCATCATCTGTCATTATTATCCCGAGATCAATCGCTTTCATGCTGCTCTGAATTTCCTGTCTATCTGGAGCATAATATGCAGTCTGTTTAAGTTCTTCTTTTCTACCATATCTCAAGAGTTGAAATTTCTCGGCGTTGAATGACATGTTGTTGTCTTCTGACCATTTGTATATTTTGTTCGTGTCCCTCTGCAAGGCCTCCACGTCATGTACATCGCTGATTTTTCTGCTGATCTTTGTATCGTCTGCAAAGGATGTTATTATACTATTGCTGTTTACTCCGCTGTCTATGTCTGTTAGCATGATAATGAACAGGAGTGGGGCCAGTACTGTCCCTTGTGGTAATGAGCTGCGTACTTCCGATTCTGATGATGATATACCTTGAATTTTGACGACCTGCAGACGATCACTAAGGAAGTTGTAGATCCATTTCCCCACTTTGCCTGTTATTCCCATGTCTTTAATTTTATGCCCTATTATACCATGGTCACATTTATCGAAAGCTTTAGCAAAATCTGTGTATATAACATCGTAGTTGTCATTGCCTTCCAATGCATCTAGGATATTGTTGTAGTGCTCTATTAGTTGTGATAGGCATGATCTACCTGATCGGAATCCATGCTGATTTTCGTTGAATCTTTCCCGTGTCTCCAGGAAATCATAAATTTTCTCTCTGACTATTCTTTCAAATACTTTGGTGAGGTGGGACGTCAATGACACTGGTCTATAGTTTTTTGCTTGAGATCTGTCCCCTCCTTTATATATAGGGACAATGTTTGCTCTTTTCAAGATGCTCGGTATTTCCCCAGTGTCTAGGGATCTTCTCCATATCCAGTATAAAGGTGTAGCTATTTCATTTTTACAGTTTTTAATCAATATATATATATATGTTTGCTCTTTTCAAGATGCTCGGTATTTCCCCAGTGTCTAGGGATCTTCTCCATATCCAGTATAAAGGTGTAGCTATTTCATTTTTACAGTTTTTAATCAATAATATATATATATACCTTACCTTACAAACCTACAAAAGTTTCGCGTGATGATCTCTCATTTCGCGAAGGTCAAGCTTGTCGCCCGTCCTCTCGAATTGGCCTGGTGAAGTAGTGAGTTTGATTCTTGCGCTCTCCACCTCACATAGCCAGGTACGCCCGGCTCATCGGGGATTGTTCTGATCCAAGCGTCTAGTCTTCTTTTGAAGATTTCCACTGCAACTCCCTTTGTGTTTCTTAGGTCTTTGGGCAACTGATTAAACAGTTTTGGTCCTCTCACTACAAAATACCCTATTTTCTTTCAGGGTTAAGGATGTACCCTGTCTCCCCTTCAATTTGGGAATACGGCACAGTCTGCCGTTTCTACTGTCCACCGTTGTTTGGGGAGTTATAGGGTTCAGAGTAAGATTAGGGACTAGTTTCTCCATTATTTTCCAAGTGTAAATAATGGTGTATCTCTCTCTTCTCCTTTCCAGTGAGTATAGGTCTAGTTCGCGTAACCTTTCCCAGTAATTTAGTTCTTTGCACCCATTGATCTTGGCTGTGAAGCTTCTCTGGATCCCTTCCAGCTATCTAATGTCTTCTTTTTAGGACCGAGCAGTATTCCAATTTGGGTATTATCAGGGTTTTCAGTAGAGGAATCATTACATTACTATCCCTTCGTTTAAAGGTTCTCAATATCTGTCCCGTTATTCTCTTTGCTCTGTTTACTGCTATCTTTATTTATATATATATATATTTTTTTTTGTTTGAAAGTATGACCGCTCATGGCCACCAAAAGAAAGGTGGATAGCAGAGCGAACACAGGACGAAGACTATGAAACAGCGAACGGAAGTGAACAATAGACGGGGAAGAAGTCGGGAGCGAAGGAGGAAGGAGAACAACCCGGTTACCGAAAAGTAGGGACCTTCCGATAGAATAGCGCCAAGCCTATCACAAGGCCCGACGCTCTCCAAAAAGGGAAAATACTCTGCGCACAGCGCAGAGTAAAGCGGACACTCCACCAGCAGGTGGGCAATTGTGAGTAAGATGTTACAATCGGGACATCGGGGCACCCGATCCCCGGACACAAATATCCATGGGTCAGGTGGGTGTGGCCAATACGGAGGCGGGCCAAAGCCACCTCCTTATGGCGCGACCGATGGAAGGAAGAGGCCCAACATCCCAATTTGGGTTTAATCTTGCAGAGTTTGTTATTTGCAGCGCCATCCCAGCGACTCTGCCACAGGGAGCGCAAAAACCTACGGAAGCCAGGGATATAATCGGAAAAAAAAGGGAGGGACACGGGTGAAACCTGTAGTCGGCACGCGGAACGGGCAGCTCGATCGGCAGCCTCATTTCCAGCAACGTTAACATGTGCAGGAACCCAGCAAAATACCACCTCCTTGCCACCAGAAGTGACAAGGATATGGCACAGTAGCTGGATTCGTCGGACCAGTGGGTGGACAGGGTCAAAACACTCCAGGCCATCCAGGGCACTGCGGGAATCCGAATAGATGACAAACGACCCATCCGGATGCTCCCGCACCACCTCCAGAGCGCTCAGAATGGCATAGAGCTCCGCCGTGAAAACGGAAGCATCATCAGGGAGACGGGTACATCGGGGAGCAAGGGCAAACGACTGGGGAACAGCCGCGGCCCCAACGCCCCCCGACGACCTCGAGCCATCTGTGAAGACCGCAACACATGCAGAGTGACACGCTGCATGCTGAAGGAACAGAGACCGAAGTAAGGCAGAGTCAGAATCGGCCCTGCGAACGGGGCGCAACGCCCTACAGCACGCAACAGGGGTGCTCTCCCAAGGTGCAACACCCTGAAAGAGACCGGTATAACGGATGGAGGAGGAGTGCCCATACCATCGAGGAGGGAGGTCACCGTGTCGGTGAAATACCAACCCGCATCCCGGCAGAACGCCCTCTCAACCACCTGGAACAGAGGAGAGGTGGGAAGACGCTTAGCAATGAGGAACGACCTCCGATCCTCCAAGGGAGGAGGGGAACCCAGCTCAAACGGCTGTCGAAAACCATACCGAAGAAGCGTACTGATGGAACGAGGCCAGAGGCTGACCCCCGAGTGTAAGGTTAAAGGCCGGGATGGCGCCGGATCGCCGTCTCCTCGACGGAAGGAAGGCCACACACGAAGTCTTCGGGAAAGACAGCGTAAGGCCCACCGACGACGCCCAGCGTTCAACCCGATTGACCGCGAGTTGGACTTGCCTCTCCACGAGGGGGGGACTCATCCCCGCGGCATAGACAGCCAGATCATCTGCGTAAATGGAACAGCGCACCGAGGGCGGAAAAGCTCCAGGTAGCGCAGACATAACCAGATTGAAGCAGGAGACGCTTAAAAAACACCCTGGGGCACCCCCTCCTCCTGAACATACAGGTCAGATAGGGCCGCCCCATTACGGACGCGGAAAGTGCGACGGCAGAGGAAGTTGCGAAGAAACGTGGGCAAAAAGCCCACAAAACCAAGAGACTTCAAACGGTCCATGACAACTCCCCGACGGGTCGTGCCATAGGCCTTTTGGACGTCGAAAAAGACGGCCAGAACAAGATTCCGGCGGGAAAATGCCTCCCGTACATCATGGCCAAGGAGGAGAAGGGGGTCCAGAGTACCCCGAAATCGACGAAAGCCATACTGGGTCGGGGGTATAACCCAAGCGACTCCAGTGTAAAGGAAAGTCGGACGGCCACCATCCTTTCCAGGAGCTTGCATAAGCAGCTCGTCAAAGCAATAGGCCGATAGCTCGCCACCTCCGCCGGATCCTTCCCCGGCTTAGGTATCGGGACCACAATCGCCTCCCTCCAACGGGAAGGGAACGACCCCTCAACCCACACCCGGTTGAAAAGATCCAGCAAGAAGTGCAGGGCCATCGGGTGCAGATTCCAAATAAAGTCATACGGAATGTCATCAGGGCCAGGGGCGGAAGAACGACGGGTTGCCAAGGCAGCCCGAAGTTCCCGCATCGTAAAGAGACGGTTATAGGGCTCGTTCCCAGGGGGTGGGAACGCGAGCTCCGATAAAGGGCGATCCGCAGCTGAAGGCGAACGGGAAACCGCAGCAAAAGCACCGGCCAGCCGATCAGCCACAGCAGCAGGATCCGAAAGGAAGCCGTCCCCGTCCCGAAGGACAGGGCGACTAGCAGGGACCGGCTTCCCCTCGATAACGTACCTTCCGCCACACAGTAGCAGAAGGGGTAGATGAGGAGATGCCGGACACAAAAGCACGCCAAGAGGCCCGGCGGGCCAACTTGAGAGTCCGGCGGGCGAAAGCCTTCGCCCGCCGCATCTCAATCAAGTGGTCCGCGCGCCGGGTGCGGTGGAAGCGGCGCGTTGCCTCTTCTTCTCGCACACCGCCTGGTGACATGCTGGAGTCCACCACGGGACGCTACGAGTCCGCGGGTTACCGGAAGATCGAGGAATACAGTCCTCCGCGACGCCCATCACCACCCGCTCGAAGAACTCCAAGCTCAATACCGAACGGACAATGACGGAACGAGCTCTGAAAGATGGCCAGTCAGCCCGCGCAAGGCACCACCTCGGTCGAGACGAGACGCCCGGCTGCGGTCCGACCGGCTCAAGACAGACTGGGTAATGATCACTGCCATAAGAGTCCCCCAACACCTTCCACGAAAAATCGAGTAAGGCATCGAGGGACACCAAGGAGAGATCAATACAGGTAAATGAACCCGTGGGTTCGTGGAAGTAAGTACGTTCACCGGAATTGAGGCACGCAAAGGAAAGTTCCTCCATTAAGGAGAGTAACATACCAGCAACATTAGTCGACCGAACATCTCCCCAAGCCGGGTCGCGACTGTTAAAGCCCGAGGAGGAGAAACGGTGGAGGCAGTTGCAGCACCAACTCGCGAACCGCGTCGCGAGAAGGAGGGTCATGAGGAGGAATATAAATCGAGCAGCAGTGTACTGGCGATCTAAAAAGAGCCGCACAGCCACAGCCTGCAAGGAAGTGCGAAGAGGCACACCTCGCGATGGTAACGAATGATGCACGTAAATCGCCGCACCCCGCCGGCGTGTGTGCTCATCCGGGGTGCAAGGGAAACCAACATAGCCAGAGAGACGAGGGAGTCCCCGCGCAGCCAGGATAGTCTCCTGGAGACAAACATAGGAAGGCAAGGTTCTCCCAGTTAGCTAAAAGCCCCCTACAGTTCCAATGCAAAATGGAACTGTAAGGGGAAGCGGCATTAGAAGAGGCAGAGAAAACAGCGAAATAGCCACGGACCAAGCTGAGCAGCAAACTCAACGGTCCGTAACCAGGGACGGAATCGGCTTCCCCGACTCATCCCGAACTGGGGGGGGTAGGGGCCACAGACCCCGCAGCTGCTTCAGACGTAGTAGAACGAGAAGTGGAGAGTAGAACAGGGAGGTCAGAGGGGGGCTCCCCTGGCGGGGGGAGACGACGAGACGGGCCCAGCCGAAACCCCCAACTCCCCACCAGAGGGGGACTGGGGGGAACCAGTTGTTCGAGGGCTCGTCAAACCAGACAAGCACTGACGGGGGGGGGAGGGAAAGGTCGACCACAGGTGGGAGAGGTAGATCCAGGAGAGAGACCCGACCACTCTCAGCAGGAGCCGAAGGGAGAGAGACTCCATGAAGAAGGGCCAGGCTCCTCTCGACCGGGTCTATCATGGGAACAGAGTCAGGAATCGAGGGTATCATGGGGCGGTGCACCTCGACCGACACCCGGACACTGGTCGGGGCACCGGGAGGTGACGCCTCACCAGCCCTCCGTATAGGGGGGAGTCCCGAGCGGATCAGGAGCGGCGCGCCGCTTTCGCTCCGGTGAAGAAGGGGAAGCAGGGCGAGCAGCGGTCAGATCGGGTCCGGAGGACTCCGACTCCGACACGGCGACGCTTCCTCCTCCCCTTCGGGGCATCACCCTCCCCACCCGAGAGACGAGTAGGCAAGGATCCAGACCCCAAGGCCGAAGAGGGAGAAGGGGGACTTGTAGGTAGGGAATCAGATGGGATGTCTGAAAGTGAGGCCGAGGAACAAGAAGGACCCGCGGCGCCAGGAGGACCACCAACCCCCGGAACTTCCAGGGGGGGGGGGCACCACTCCGGTAGACGCCGGGGTAGCACGGGAGGGGCCCAAGGACCCGCCAGGGCCAAGAGCCGCAGCGTAGGACAACCCCGCCGCGGCTCCCGGTCACGGACCCTATCGCGCGCCTCCCGCGCACTAAGGAATTCGGTAGTCCTTAAGGACCGCACCTCGAATTCAAACTTGAAAACGGGGCAGTCCCGAGAGGAGGAAGGGTGGCCCCCGAGCAGTTCGAGCACCGCGGGGGCTTCGTGCACGGGGTAGGGTGCGCAGGCCCACCGCAGCGGGACACATAGCTTACCCTCACGGTGGCACGCAGAGCTACATGGCCGAACCGGTGCAGCCAAAACAGCGAACGGTCAGGCACATATGGTCGCACCGAAAACTCACACGACCGGCGATCACCCATGCCCCAGAACACCTGGGCCGGAGGCACAAGGGAGTCAAAGGTCAGGAGCACGAGCGGACGGGGTAAGAGCACCATCCCGGCGCGACGAAAAGCGGAAGACCTTCGTTACCCCCTGGGGGGCAAGATCCTCCTGCAACTCGCCAACCGGGATTGACAGCAGACGGGAAGCGAAAATGGTGCCTGACAGCTATTCAATTGCGGATGGGGAGTCACAGAAACTCTGCAACCCAAGACATCCTGCAACTGTAGAAGGGACCCAGTCACCCCCGAAGAACGGGACTTCAAAAGAAGAGACCCATCCTTCAGAGGGCGGATATCATAACGACAGGGAACCCCTATCGTCTTAAGGCGCTGAAACACCCGTTCCGAGTTGCCCGGAAGGGAGCCAGCGGAAGGGCGGAGAACAAGGAACCTGTCCACCGGACAGAAATTGACAGCAGAGACAGGTCCATGTGTAACGGTAACCGAGAGTGGGCGAGAGAACAAGGGCCGCGAAGACCCCGCCCTACGGCCACCACGAGTCCGGCCACGAGAGCCAGACGCCGCAGAGGACGAGAGGGGGCCATACGGCTTGAAGGTCAATCCAGCGGAGGCAGAGGCCGCTGAACGACCAGAAGTAGTAGTCTATCCAAATCCAAGGGCGGGCCAGAGTCGTCAACAGGAGGGAGTGAAGTTTAGAAATAGAACCCATAAACATAGCTTTACAAAAAAGGCAGCCTCGGACCCAAGGCGATGCACCATCCGCCGCTGCATCCTTCAAGCGCAGGCCCAACGTCCCGGGTAGCCCGCCCCCCAACCTAACTGTCGTTTTAAAAACAGCAGATTGGCACTACGGAGATTTGTCCGTTAAGGGCCAAGCAAAGACCCAATCCAGACGCAGCAGCGGTCCGGGCGCCCGTACCGTCCCCGGAGCACGGCTCAGCCACGGAGCGATGCCCCCCGGCGGGTGCACCCGATGACCCCAAGACTGCAAATACAAACAGAGGGGGGGGGATACTACGATTGACAGAGGCACAGGACCGAGTCAAGACAAAAGAAATTCCGGGAGACGGAAAAAAAGGGGGAGCAAAAAGAAAAGAAAGGGGAAAAAAAAAAAAAAAAAAACGCAACTAGGTAACTCTTCGCCCACACCCCGCGAGGAGTTGAGGAAACCTCAACAACCCACGAGGTGTACGAGCCCCTCGGCCCGGCAAGCCGGAGTACCTAATCGAGGGGGATATATATCTATATATCAGTGGCGACTCATGGTATAAATGTATGGGGGTGCGATTTCATAAAATGTACGACAACACGGACTCACAATAGGCTAGCGCGAATCCAACTGCCGCTCACAAGAGTACTTGTATTAACATATGCGGCTATGCCAGACGTACAATTCTAGTTAATTACAAATAAGTAATAATTTCAATAAAATACATATAAATGGCTTATATCATTATTACTGAAGTAACTATTAGTAAAAATAAAGTTGTTATTATAAAAAAAATTCGCGATTGTACTTATATTTCATTACAACAGTAAAATATAATTTATATTTACTTGAGCGAAAAAAATCTATCGCTCCATTCGGCTGCAATATTATTGTGTATTCAAAGTACCTCTGTTTGAAGCTATGCTATAAGTTTAGAATATTATGTACTGTATGAAGGCTTACTCAAAATGCCTCATGAATCATGATATGCCACATGAATTTTTAAAATATATTTCAAGAATATTTATTTTAATATCTTAAAATTAGTATTTTTTATCTGTTAAATTAATATTTATCGTTTCAAGCAAAGGGGGAGCGACCGCTCCATCGCTCCATACGCCAGTCGCCACTGATATATATATATATATATATATATATATTATATATATATATACGTAATGACCTTGATGACGTCATTAATTTTTTTTTTATTAATTATTTAATTCAACACCCAGGTAGGTGCACAACTCGGGACCTAAATCAATATGTGTGTGTGAAGTTTCACGTTTGTAACTGCTTCCATTTTTGGAGTTATGGCTGGAAACAGAGAGAGAGTTTACAAGGAAGGAAAAGAAGTACCTCAAAAGGCCTTGCGGCCCATACCGAGGAGGTACCAATGGCAACGGGTGCCAGGTAAAATTTTGTATACACTCAAATAGTGTGCAAGATTTGGTCTAACCTTTCTTGAACTGATCCACAGAGGAACTGTTCACAATTTCCGAGGTAACCTGTTCCATGTGTCACAGATCTTATACGTAAAGTAATTCCCAAACCACTAGTCCTAAAACCGTTTCAAATCCAACTCCAACCATTTGCGAGTTGGGTTATCATTTAAACTAAACATACTTCTAAAATCGACAGCGTTCACCACCCGCGTAAGAGCTTGAAAACCTCGATCAGTTGACCCGCCAGCCTCCGAGTTTTCAAGCGAAAACAAGTTCAGGGCGCGTAACCGTCGATTGTAGCCCCATATGCCTAACGGAAGGGAGGGATAACTTTGTGGCCCTCGCCTGCACTCGATCCAGCCTCTCAATATCTTTCCTGAGGGTGGGGACCAGAACTGCACAGCATACTCCAGGTGCGGCCGAACAAGGGAATTGTACAGTGAGAGCACAATCTCCTTGTCCGAAACTGAAATTGCCTCCTGATATACCAATAGTTTCTGGGCTTTCTTTTCCACCTCTACACACTGTTTCGTAAACTTAAGGTCGCTGCTAATTAGCACACCCAAGTCCTTTTCTAAATCAGTCACCTCGATATTACTACCCAAACATCGAGTAGTCCGACTTGGGATTGGCGTAGCCAATGTGCATCACTTTGCATTTACCCAAGTTAAACGGCATTTGCCATTTTTCGGACCACTCTCCTATCCTACCTAGGTCCGCACGCATTCCTCGATCGCTTCGGGCGTCCCAACATTGGCCCCAAGCTTGGTGTCATCAGCGAATTTGGCGATCCGAACTGACGATTGCCACCGTCGATATCATTTATGTAAATGATAAACAACAGTGGCCCCAAAACGGAACCCTGAGGAAACCCACTAGTGACGAGGCCCCCCCGAACTAGCCCCTTTAATTACCACCCTCTGCCGCCTATTCCTCAGCAGTTTTCAATCCACCTACCTATTTCCCCCGATACCCAGCGCGCGCACTTTCGCCATTAGCCGGCGGTGAGGTACCTTATGAAAGGCTTACTGAAAGTCGAGATAAAAGTATATCAATCGCCCTACTTATCGTACTCACTCAACATGACGTTGGAAAAACTCGAGCAGTTGGGAGTAGGAATCCAAATGGTCAACGATCCTATCAGCTATATCCCTTTAATTTACCCTACAACTGAAGTGAGACTAATGGGACGATAGTTCCCTGGACTTTCGTGATCCCCTTTCTTAAAGATAGGGGTCACGTTGGCTTCCCTCCAGTCACCAGGCACCTGGCCCATCTCCAACGATTGTTGAAGACTGTAGCCAGGTGGGGAGCCACCTGGTCGCGCACTTCTCCCAACACTCTGGGGAGAAACTGGTCTGGCCCAGGAGCCTTAAACGCGCTGTTTGTCTATTCTATCGGCAACGACTGTCGCGGTACATCTAACACTATCCAGGCCAGCACCTTCGTGCCTCACGCCTGGCTCGGGGATGACGCGGGTATCCTCCCTGGTGAACACTCCCGCAAAGTACTCATTAAGCACATTAGCGATGTCCGCGTCGGAGGTCCGCAGAACGCCGCTTCCGTCCTTTAACATAACTGAAGAACTCCTTAGGGTTCCCCTTGCAGAGGCTTGCCACCAGTAGTTCTTCGTTACGTTTCGCTAGCCTAACCTTCGCCTTCACTTCCCTACACAGGCGGACATACGCTTCAGTGTTCTCGTGGGAACGATTGGCCTTCGCCCTCCTATACGCTACTTTCCTATTTCGGATAGCCGAAGCGATGTCACGATTGAACCACTTAGGCTGCGTTGAAGCAGGGGTGACCGGTTTTGAGGGTATGGCAGCAGACTGCAGCACCATAAACTCGTCCCGGAATGCACTCCACACTCCCTCAACATCGCCGCCAACCTCTAACCCCATCTCTCCTACGCTATCCCTGAGGCTAACAAAGTTCGCCCGCCGGAGATCGAGCTTACTGCCTCTCGAGTTACTACGCTTCACCCGAGGGACGCACACACGGAACCTAATAAGACCGTGATCATTCCCGCCCAATGATTCGTCAACGGTGAGGCCAGTGACGAGGTTGTCTTCGGTCGTGAATACTAAGTCTAGAACGCTTTCGCCTCGTGTAGGCTCGTTGACCCACTGAGTGAGGAAGTTCTCATCAGCAAAGTCAACTAGCCTCCTCCCTTCAGCATCGGCAGTCCTGTTTTCCCACTTTATGCCGCGACAGTTGAAGTCTCCTAAAACTACACACACCCTATCCCCTAGCAGGCTACTGAGTTCGGTGTACAGGGCTGTATCCTCCTCGAGGAGATGCGGAGGTCTGTACACCAAGATTAACCTATAGTTCGTCCCTCCCACGTTCAGATCGACGCCAAGCAGCTCCCGTTCCGACCGGAACTGGCAGTCAACCGGACTCAACGTGTCTCTGACGTATATTAGTACCCCCCCCCTCCCCACGGGTGCGGTCTTTGCGAAACATTCTATACCCGGGAATTTCGAACTCCCCAACGTAGTCCCTACGATCAGTATGAATCCAGGGCTCGGTGATAGCAACGATATCCTGGTATTCTGATGCTAAGAGCGCCCGTAGCTCGCCAAACTTGTTCCTGATCGACCTAGCATTAAAAAGCATTGCACGGAGGGAGCCTCCCCTATTCTGATCGCCCCCTAGCACGACCCGTTTCCCGAACAGCCAGGGCTGTCGGGAGTTGAAGAGCCCCTCACTAACGAGGGGACAATCTCCGCAGGAGCCTGAGCCCCCTCCAATGTGGAAGGAGAGTCACTACCTGCTGTTGGAGGGGGACTAACTACTGGGGGAGGGGGACTACCTGCTGAGAGAGAGAGAGAGAGAGAGAGAGAGAGAGAGAGAGAGAGAGAGAGAGAGAGAGAGAGAGAGAGAATGTCCTTTTATTATTACACTGCCCAAAAAAAAAAACATTTTTTGCTGGTGATTTAATTCTAAGACCTGTTTCTGGATAATATTGATGTGCTGATTTCAAAAATCACCTTAGATTTTGTCCATCACATCAGGTTTTCGTGCAATGTGCAATGCAATATGCCTATTTTGGGTGATCCATGAAGGGCACTTATCAAAATTGATGATTTTTGAGACCTGTTAACAGCTGTTTTGCTGTTAAAATTTTATCTGTGGAATACGCATATCTGTGCATTAAATCTAAAGGTCATGTACAACATATTAAAATCTTGGGTATCTGTGATTTCCCCAGGTGTGAGCGTGACGTCATGATCATGGATTCATTTTTTGCTTATTTAAACACTTTTAATCACTTTATGTGTCAATATTACCATTGTATATTAAAGTTCACTCCCTGCACAATTGTTTACTTTTCCATGCTGATTCTGAGTATGTAAAAACTTATTTTTTGAAAAGAAAAAAAATTGGGCATAACCCTGCCAAAATGCGATATCTCCGTATTTGATTGCTCGAAAACCTGACGTGATAGGCAAAAACTAAGGTGATTTTTGAAATCAGCACACCAAACTTACCTAAAAACAGGTGTTAGAATTAAATCAGCAAAATTGGTGTTGGGCAGTGTTATTATTATATAACACTTGTGAAAATATTTTGATGGCATTGAGTCAGGTTTTCCTACTAGATAATCCTCCAATGAGATGCTATTTCCTAAACATATATAGTAAACACGATACTACACTTCAAAGTAACAATTTCACTTCATTTAGCAAAAATATTCCAATGAATTCCATGTGCAGTATTTTTACAATTTCTACTAACTTCGTCTTTATACATTATACTACCAAAAGTATCGGAACAAGCTTCTCTCTTTAATCAAAGGCACAGTAAACTAGTCTGCTACCTGTTACGGTCGGTATTCACTAGTATGGCACGTGGATCACAGCTGACGTAGTTTGAACGTGGTAAGGTAGTTGAGTGTCATATAGTGGGTATGAATGAGAATGGGAATTCTAAAGTCCCCACATTCTTAAAGTCAATTGTGAGAAATATTATACAAAAGTAGAAGACTGTGGAACATGCTAGTGTAAAGCCCTGACCAGCTTAGCCAAAAATTGACAGGCCGTGTGCAGGGAACGTTGAAACATGCATGTGGTGAGAAAAGACTGGATGTGTAGCCTAAATTCCATCACCCGGGAGATCAATAAGCGTACAAGTCTTTCGGCGAGTGTGTCTACTGTGGGCAGTGAAATGCATGAAGGAGAATTCTATGGAGGGGCAGCTGCTCACAAGGCATACATGACATCTCTCAATGCAAAGCTTATCGAAACTGGGGAATTGAACAGTGGAAACGCGTCATGCGGAGAGACGAATCCTTCTACAGTCTGCATCCGACTGCAAAGTCTGGGATTGGCGACAACCCGCAGAACTCCTATTTTCTGCATTGTCCCGACAGTTAAGTACTGAGGTAGCAGCATGATGGTATGGACTCGGGTCGTTAGTGTTTGTCGGGGATACAATGACTGCCAAGACGTATTGTGACATTCTGGACAACAGTGCAATGCCAGCATTAATGGAATTTTATGGTGAGAACCCGTATCTGTATCAACACGACAATGCCCCTTACCACAAAGCCAGGACTATAACCCACTGGCTCGAGCAAACTAACGTTGACATACCATAACCTGTTCAGAGGCCATCTTAATCCGATATAACACCTCTGGAATGAACTAGAGCAACACATCAGAAATACTGCATTTGGAGGTTGCGGTGCAGAAAGAATGTCGCATTATCCCTCATAAAACCTAGAGAAAAATTGGTGAAAAATGTTCCTAAGAGAATTGAAGCTATCAGCAAGGTCAAAGGTGGGCCTACATCTTATTAAATACATTGTAAACAGTTGTCTTTTGTTTTATGTTGCCTCAATATTTTTGGTGGTATAATGCAGGGGTTCCAACCTTTTCTGGCTCGAGGCACGCCGTGTCATCTGGGGCATTGACTGCCCCAGTCAATGTTCTTTCGCGGCACCCGAGAGGATTTTAGTCTCCCATTGTTCAATATCCAGGTTTTCCACAGGAAATAAATTTTTTGTTAAAATTTAAGGATATTATTCTATTTGCATAAATTAAAGTATTAATCTTTGAATTTTTAATATTGTATAACTTGCTTTATGCCTGCAGCAGATTGTCTGGCATCCTTTTTTTGATAAGCCAAACGACGCTCTCCAAAGTTGCCAAATCTATAATCTTAAACAGACTCCGAAATTCTAAATGTTCTTTTCGGCTAATATAAATCACAAAGGATTTGGTGTAGGACCAAAATTATATAAATTCTTTTGCTAATATCATTATTACACTAGGACTTTGCAATTTTAATAATCTTTTGTAAACGTGGCACCACGGGAGTTCCTCCAGGCAGGGCAAACTCCTTGAGAGGGGCAGTTAAAGCCTCGCCCTACGGGCAGCCGTTTGTTTCGCCGGTTTGGCCGGGTCCATTGTTCGTTAATAACTCTCTAAGCAAGTGTAGTGATACAACATTGAATTCTATTTTACGTTGCTTTGTAAAAGAAATCTCATATCTTTAAAGTGATCTATCCTTGTGAAATACAGACTGAAAAAGGTAACACGTCATTTATATCCTTCCACGTGAGATTTCTAAACATTCCATTCTCTCAACGGATTGAGGGAGAAGAAGCCATTGAGCGAAGGTATAAATTATTTTCCATAACACGCAGTCAGAACTGACGTTTAATCTCTTGAAAGAAGAAGTGTGGACGTCAGCAGTATAAACTTTAATGTCGGTGCAAGGAAGCGACATACCGAGAATACCTTAAATATCGGAGATGGTGTAACGTAGAATATCATCATCTTCGCGACATATATAAGCCTTTGAGTAGGCTTACAGAGACGCAGAGAGGAAACCAACCGTCCAGAAATATTTTTTAAATTTACCAAAATGTGCACGTGTAGTAACAGTGGTTCTTAACCTTTTTCGGCTGCGACCCAAATTCTGGTCGCGGGGGTAGCTCGGCGACCCATGCCTTCAAGCAGTTCACTTGTAATATAAAATAAAATAAATAACGGCAAAATGATTAGGGATAACAAAGGATAAATGTAAATTTAAAGACCCAATCAAAATAGCTTGGCGACCCAATTTTACCGCAGTAAGGGGTCGCGATAATTAATATACGGTGTCGAGGCGGAAATTTCTAGTTAAAAATACACTCAAATCTTAAAAATTAATTTAATGGAACCCAACTGGGCGCAAACCAATCCAACCCTTCAATGCCAATCACAGACCTAACCTAACCTAATCATGTTGCTACGATTATTATAATTATTATTAATGATACTGTTAAATCTTATTTAAAAATAAAATTTAAATTATTTTTTATGAATTTTTAATTGTAAATTTACCAAACTGCATCATTTGTACTGCGTTCAGCCATGAAAAATGGCTAAAGAATTTTCCAATCCAATTTTACTCCTTCACCCTTCAACAGACAAATGAAAACGCCCCAGAAGTGTTCGACTATTTCAGAGAAAATATTCCATGCTAAAATTTACATTACGTACAGTTCAAAAATTCCTTAAAAGTTTTTATTTTGATGTAAACCATACTTAATACCGACCAATGTTTCCTACGTTCAATTACCCTTTTGTGTGTTAGCCTAGTAGAAGTGTTATACGGTATTGGCCTTCATTGGCACCATGCCTTCTACTCTGCAAGTAGGGCCTAATTAGACCAATATTATCAACCTCTTTTCGTCCAAGATAAAAATATAGCTTCAGAGATATATTGGTACAGTGTCTCAACTTTGAGGAATTCTAATGTGTGTGTGTGTGTGTGTGTGTGTGTGTACCACACCGACGACAGCACTAAATGTAAAAGTACAAGTTTCTAGCAACACATCACAGAGAGAGAGAGAGAGAGAGAGTTACAAGGAAAAGGAGTACCTCAAAAGGCCTTGCGGCCCATACCGAGAGAGGTACCACTGGCAACGAGTGCCAGGGAAAAATTCCTACACCCCCAAATAGTGTGTAAGATTCGGTTAAGAGAAGAGACAACCGTGGGGGAAGAGCAGTTGGGTTTCATGCCAGGTAGGGGAACAACTGATGCGATTTTTGCACTGAGGCAGTTGATGGAGAAACACCGGGAGCGACAAAAGGGACTGCACATGGTTTTCATCGACCTAGAGAAAGCATATGATAGAGTGCCACGCCAGGAGGTTTGGAGGTGTATGAGAGAGAAAGGTGCGCCGGAGAAGTACGTTAGGTTGGTGCAAAGTATGTATGAAGGAGCAAGGACCCAGGTTAGGAGTAGTGTAGGTGTAACGGAATGGTTCCCCGTGAGGGTTGGTCTACATCAGGGATCTTCTTTGAGCCCGTACCTTTTTGTTTTGATTATGGATGTGTTGGCCCAGGGGATAAAAGATCAATCCCCTTGGTGTATGCTCTTTGCAGACGATATTGTTCTGTGCAGCAACAGGAGAGAAGTAGTAGAAAGAAAATTGGAGGAATGGAGGAGGGCTTTTGAAGACAGAGGGTTGAAAATCAGCAGAAAGAAAACGGAGTACCTGAGGTTCTACGAAAATCAAGACTCAGAAATTAGTTTAGAGGGAGCGAGGTTAAAGAGAGTAAGTAAGTTTACGAACTTGGGATCGACAGTGGCTGAGGACGGTGAGCTGGACACAGAAATAACACACAGAGTGCAATCTGGTTGGAAAAATTGGAAGAAAGTTTCAGGGGTGTTGTGTGACCGAAGAATAAGCGCAAGGGTTAAGGGAAAGGTGTATAAGACTGTGGTAAGACCGGCTATGATGTACGGGGCTGAGTATTGGGCTATAAAGAAAGATCATGAGAAAAGACTAGATGTAACGGAGATGAGAATGCTGAGATGGATGTGCGGAGTGACAAGGTTGGATAGAGTAAGGAATGAAAGGATAAGGGGCACAACAAAGGTTGGAGAAATCTCGAGGAAGATACAAGAAAGTAGACTGAAATGGTATGGACATGTGATGAGAGGGGACGAAGATTATGTGGGTAAGAGAACGATGAATATGGAGGTGCATGGCAGGAGAAAGAGAGGCAGACCGAAGCGAAGGTGGATGGAGAAGGTGAGGGACGATTTGAGGGAGAAGGGTTTGTCGGGGGAAGAAGCCCAGGACCGGGCTGTGTGGACAAGGCTGGTCAGAAACGCCGACCCCGCATAGAGGCGGGAACGGGCGAAGAGAAAGAAGAAGAAGATTCGGTCTAACCTTTTCTTGAACTGATCCACAGAAGAACTGTTCACAACTTCTGAAGGTAGCCTGTTCCACGTGTCACAGATATTTCAGGTAAAGTAATTCCCACACACACTAGTGCAAAACCGTTTCAAATACAACTTCCAACCATTGTTGAGAGAGAGAGAGAGAGAGAGAGAGAGAGAGAGAGAGAGAGAGAGAGAGAGAGAGAGAGAGAGAGAGAGAGAGAGAGAGAGAGTTACAAGTTACAAGGAAAAGAAATACCTCAAAAGGCCTTGCGGCCCATACCGAGGAGGTACCAATGCAATGACAACGGGTGCCGAGAGAGAGAGAGAGAGAGAGAGAGAGAGAGAGAGAGAGAGAGAGAGAGAGAGAGAGAGAGAGAATATATTACGTAAGATAACCACGTTAAGCGAATAGTAAAGCTTAATCAGAGAAACCCTCCAACCTATTCTGTAATTCTTCTCAAAAGCTTAGAACAATTATATCGAACATAGATATATAACGTTTTGTAGGCTTAAACAAAAAGAGCTTGAGATAACTTACAAAATTATGAGGGGTCTGCTCGTAGTCCCACTCCACGAGGTGATATATGAAAATGAAATGTCAAGTCTTACCTGAAAGAGAAGAGGGGGAAAAAAGTTAAATAAAAAATAATAATTTTTACAGTATTCGGATTTGTATACGCAAAATCGTGTGTATAACATACAATCACGTAGTATTACAATAAAAAACTTAATTTGTTCTTGGGTGTATATATATATAACTTTATTCCAAATCAATCCAACGTTCTCTCCTAAACCCAAATTGTATTTCGTCTCAAAGTACGTCTAAACATTCAGCCTCTTCCAAATGTATCAGGTCTTCCCATAAGTAATGTCGTTTTTATGTAGATTAAGTTTAAACTAGTCCTACTCGGTTTAAGCATAAATTTTCTGAAGGTTATATCTAAGAGGAGATCTATCGTGTTTCGCTACATACTTTACAGACCTTGACAGTGAAAACGTGTTTTGCTTTTATGTGAACCCCTCATAAACATGGCGGTATCAGAAGAGCATATCAGGCATATAATGCTTTACGAGTTCAAAAAGGGAATAGTGCTACTGAAGCACGCGAAACATTCAGGACGTGTATGGCAACGATATTCTCCATGTGAGGAAATGTCAAAAATGGTTTCAAAAGTTTAGGAATGGTGACTGCTGTTTGACAGATGCAGCACGCTCTGGGACGCCCTGCTGAGTTGATGATGACTGCTGTTAGCCGCACTGAAGAAGAATGTTCAACAACTGTTCGAAGAATTGGCCCAGAAAACTCAATTCATCCCCGTCCACATCCATCGACATTTGCAACAACTCGGGAAAGTGCCAAGTTAGAAATGGGTGCCACATGAATTGCGGTCGACAATCTGAGGGTGCGGGTAAACATTAGCACAGCTCTTCATTCCGTGAACTCCAAGATCCGTTTTTGCACCGTTAGTGACTGGTGATGAAAAGTGGATACTGTACCAGAATGTTAAGCGCCGTCGACAGTGGGTTTGTGCGGAGAACCAGCGACACCCAGCCAAAACAAAATCTTCACCCTCGGAAGGTGTTGCTTAGTGTTTGGGGGATAAAGGTGGTGTAATACACTTTGAAACCTTACCAAACAAACCAAACAATCACCACTCAAGTCTACTGTCAACAACTGGATCGATTGAACACTGCACTAAAGGAAGAGAGACCTTCTTTGGTTAATCGGAAAGGAATCGTGTTCCACCACGACAACGCACGTCCTCATACCGCTCGGATCACTTCTGCAAAAATTGAGGAGCTTGGGTGGGAAAAACTTCCACATCCTCCAGACCTTGCGCCTTCAGATTATCATCTCTTCAGGAGTCTGCAAAACTATCTTGACGAGAAACAGTATACTTCTTTAGATGACCTGCACACCAGTCTTTGTACGTTTTTTGCCTCAAAACAGCCTGAATTTTATAAACAGGGCATTGAAAAGCTCGTAGGACGTTGGCAGAGTGTCATTGATTCCGATGGAAAATATATACTAGATTAAAAAGTTTCAGTTGAGTTTTTTTTTTGTCCTTCAAATTCCGATCTAAAAAACATTACTTATGGGATGACCTGATACCTTCCTATAAGCGTGGACAACGAACTAACCTCTCAATCTCTCTCCCATGATCCTCCTCTTCCTCTCAAATCAAACGTAAAAGAGAAAACGCGTTAAACACGCATTACAACCATTTAATAGCTTCTCGCTTATTAAAAAGGATACAAAACTATAAAGCAGTCGCTGACCTCTCTCTCTCTCTATATATATATATATATATATATATTTCTATATATATATATATATATTGCAGTGAAACCTCATGCAGTCTTTAATTAGAGCAAATAAAAGATATTTTTCATTAGGTTTAGTGCTTATTATACTGTATGTTCTAGTTAGAGGACATCAGTTCTTCCTCTATGTAACCCGCCCTGGCTCCTTCCTCTCTTTCCCCAGTATTAAAACAGCTGATTAGCGTAAACATTTATTTCCGTTGTGCGTGATATATCCGCGTCCCTCTTAACCTATTCAAACGCTAACTTCACTATTAGCACTACGAAGAATAGGATTTTATCACTTATAGATAAATGTGGGTTTCATACTTTTATGTTTTTGACCCTTGAACGATAAAAAACAATAATGATGTAGGCTATTATGGTTCAAGAACTACCCTCCAATCTTGTCAATGTATAACAAACGCTTTTAAAGATCTGCTATATTAATTAAATTTACCGAGGCCAATGAAATACACCTTTTTTACACACACACACACACATTAATTAAAATTTAAGGTTTAAAACAAATGCACAATAAATAAGAGTAAACCACTTTACAGTACTGGAGTGCGGTACGTCGACTTTACAAGTTTACACTGTACACTACTGCTATTGCTATTGCTATCAAAATTCATTTTAGGTCCAACTGATTCAAAACTAAGTCAAAATAATTCCTGAATAAGTTTATAGGGATGATTTTCAAGTATTCAAAACTATTTAGCAATCAAAAACGATTTATCTTGAAATTAATCTAAATAATTTCTTTTTAAATACTATTTTGAAGTTAATCTCACTTCTAAACAAAAATTTTAGCCATTTGACCAACAGAGAGCTTTTAAATGCTTTGAATTAATCTGAAGGTAAGATGCCTGAAGTACTTGGGTGACAAATAAAACCGCCTCATCTCAAAATGCTTTATATGAACGTATTCGGAAAAGGAACCATTTTGACTAATTGTTTTCAATAGATTGGTTCTGAAATAAATTTAAAATGTACTCGTGCAACTACGAGGAGCGTGAACAACCTAATTCACGCATGAAAGTAAACTTTGCTCAATAAAAATAGAATGTGGAATTTTAAGCTTCCTTTAAATTATGTTTACATTATTAAAAAACAAAAACCTTGTTTTTATGTACGTTTTTCTCTCCACTCCCGATACAGAGTTCCCATATTTGTGTGTCAGACCCAAAAATCCTGTCCAATCAGACATCCAATTTTTAATATACCAAAACATCAATTAAGAAGTCGGCTTTTTCCATTATATTTTCCAGAGCCAGTGTCCACTAGTCGAAACCCACCTGACAGACTGAGACCGAGTGTTCCGGGAGAAGAAAGGAGATCCTGAGCGAAAGAACGGCGAAACGGAGCGAAAAGACCTCGCCGAACGGAATGATGAATACGAGCGAAACCTCGGAGGAGGGGACGGAGGCTGAATGGTGGATGGAAGCCCGTCGTAATAATCCACATTGGGTGCCATGCAACAGGCACTGCGCACGCGGAGTGCCATGTCAAGCGAGTCAGCCGTTGCTTTATTTATATTTTGGCTATTCTCACTAATAAATGCACTCTTCAGAAATAATTAACGTAAAGGTAAAAAGCCTTCACACAGGTGGATAAAATTCGTAGTCTCTTCATTCTCCCCGAGTGAGACTTTTCACGGGTCTGTTCATTCGCATCTCGATCGGATCAGTACTCGAGAACTGTAATTTCACATGAGGAATTAAGCGCACCCAACTTAACACGGTTTCAAGTATATCACACACACACACACACACAACCCTGAATGTTAAAATTCGCTTGTTTGTAAGCAAAAAACACTTGAAGTTCCATCAGATTATAATATATATTATATACAGAGTGGCCCGAAAAATGTACCCACTACACTATTCTAATAATTTATATTTCACAGTGGGTTAAAAGTAGTACATTATTGAGTCCTACTATTTTATTTATTTATATATATATATATATTTTTTTTTTGCCAGTCGCAATTGACACTTCAAGGAACCAAAAACCCATCGGAGCTTCAACGAGAGAAAAAAAACCAACTCGCCAACCGCATTTAATTAAACAGTTCCCAAACACAAAATAAGTTCATTACATTACATTTATTACATCTAGGAATTAAATACTACGTTACTCGTCTGTTTCTTATATTTTCACTCTCTCTTGTCTAATTTTTATATTTACTATTAACTCCAAGTACCGAAGGTTTCCTAACTATTACAGTGACTAAGATTTAATGTACGGGGCTCCAATAAACCTTAGCCCACCCGCCCATGGTCTAAACCATTAGAGGTACAGTAAAACTAAACATACCTTACAAAAGAGAATTTAATCCTGCATTTAATGAGAAACAATTAAAACTTGGTGTTCCCGCCATTGGCTTCCAAGACAGCCTGAATTCGCTTTGGGTAGTTTGCCAAAAGTAACGTGAATAGATCTTGATCGTTACGCAAATTTGCTAAAACAGTTTCAATGTGTTTGCGTCATTGTATCCTTCGAAATCGATTTGCTGCAGGTTCTTGAAACAAGAGACATTCAACCTTGTCCTTTATAACTGATCCAATGTGTTCACAGACGTTCGGGTCAGGAGATTCCTGCCATTCTTCATTTCCGAAGAAATCGATCTCATGGTTCCGCAAAAACTGTTGAGTGGCTAATTCCTTAAAGCAGGGGACCTTATCGTGCAGAAGTGTGACCTGATCGACATCCATAACATTGTTTGGGTTTCTTAGAAAAGGAATGACATGCTGGGATAGAATAATATCACGAAAATACTGTCCATCCAACTCTGACCATTTGGCTTCAGCACCCACATGAGCTTCTTTGCAGTGAACAAACAAACACACCAATACAGTCTGAACTTTTTAATAATTCGCGATAAGTTCATTGTCATCGATTTCATCTGGTGTTGTGCCCACACTCGTTCATTTGGTAGTTAGGCCGACGTGTTACGTAAACAAAAAAATTCATCGGAGACAGCTAATGCATGAAATCATCCACATCCAATCTTCAAGATAATGGGCAAACCACATTCTGTCATCGATGTTAAGTCGAGTTTTCTTGGCTTTGGAAGTTCATGCCAAGGCTTTAAACCTTGCCTGTGACGGTACAGTCGAATGATCTCACCACTAACGATCTTCCTCTCAACACTTCGATCTCTCTAGAAAGTTTAGCACAGCTGTTTTTTCCGCTTACGCGTACCGCTTTCAATGATGTCCTTTGTTTCCCGAGAGAGTGGCAAATTTGGGCGTCCAGATTTGGTTGTATCCATTTCACATTCATCCAAAGTTTTATTCCAATTTCTCTTGACGAAGTCCTCACTTCTTCGCAACTTTTTGGCAACCATGAACGTGTTATAAAGGTGGCCAGCATCACGAGCTTCCCGAAATGTTATTGCTCGTATGCGATTTATCACACGTTGCCTCTCCGAATCACCAATTAATTGAGAAGCCATTATATTATCACTTTATCAGCTAGAGTAATTTTAATACCCGCAATAAATAAAGAATTTTATATATTTTTATAATCACTAAAAACTATTTCGATAGAAGTAAACATGTAAGCTGCAAATGGGGGAGCTAAGGTTTATTGGAACCCCTTACACAACTAACAGAAACCATTTCTCATGTTAACTAATAGTTCGTCCGTGTCTCCTAAAAAATAATTTTCTCCCTAACTATAAAGCTTGTTCTCTCGCATGTAACCATAATCATAATTAATCATATTTCTGTATTTCATAATCCTAACTACGAAGTTTGTTTTATATAATGTTTAATCATAATATTTATACTACCAAATCGTAACTATCATACTTATATGAGTAGTATGACCGCAAAATGGGAGGGTAATTATTCGTTTTTTGACCCACTCTTTTCTGGTCAATTTTGAGGTATTCTGCACGAATCTGCCATCCGTTTCCTGTGCAAATGCGTAGTTTTCGAGATATCGTCATCTTGAAAACTACGCATTTGCACAGGAAACGGATGGCAGTTTCGTACAAAACACCTCAAAATTAACCAGAAACGTTTGCACTCGTCATTTTCGTTTAAACTAACGAATTTAAACGAAAATATCATGACTTAACCTAACCAATCATCAAGGGCGTACAGTTGACCTAACCGGTGTCACGTACTGAACTGTCCGCAAAACATTAGGACCGATCAATTTGTGATGCGTGATCGTTACGGGGGCTTCGCCCCCGTACCCCCGAGAACTAAATTATACAAATGATAATGTAATAACATGTGCCAACCTTGCATGGGTAGTCCGCTAAATTTCGCCTGCCCTTAAACTGAAACGACACGTTTATTTTTAGGATTTTTTTTACGGCACCTAAAGACCTTCTGGTCTTTTCTTAAAATACAAGCACTATTGCATTTAGGGCAGGTCACGGATGTCTTAATTATTCCGTGATTGAAAAAAAGGTCTAAACTCTTGTCTTCATCGAGGGCAATATAGCGGATCACGTCTTCAAAATCAAATATGCCTGACACGTCGTACTTCGTCACAAAAAAAAAAAAACTGAACAGAGTTCAACAGACGAAAAATTGCTAAAAATGATTTATTTGTAAAACAGGACAAATTGAATTACGCAGAAGTAGCCAGAATCACCAAAAATAAGAAATATTCACCAAATAGTCGATATATATACATTGAAAAAACACCAAAAATAAGAAACATATTTTAATAAAAAAACACTATACAAATTTGCACAAGATAATATATATATTTTCTTATTCAGTTTTGATTGGTTATTCAATATATATTGCTGTTATAGCTGGGTGTGGCTGGGTCAAAAAACGAATAATAACCAATGGGAGAGTGCAAGAATGTTGCAAAGGGATTATGCAACAAATGGCGGAGGGGGGATGCAATGAAGGGGGTTATACAATGAAGGGAGGGTTATGCAACAAATCAATGCCGCAAAGGGAGAGGGAGGGATCTTCGGGGGGAGAAGGGAGGATGACCTCCCCCGAAAGGGGTAGCCTTAACCTAAGAGAGGAAGAGAGAGGAGGAGGAAGTCTTTGGGGGAGAAGCTGGGATGTCCTCAACCCCCCCCTCCAAAGGGAAACCTAACCTAAGCCTTAACCCAAGGAGAGTTCTTTATTCCACTGGAGTCCGATGCATTATTTTTTTTTTTTTTTTTTTTTTCTGTTTAAGGTGCTTTCAACCCTGCTGGATTATTGACACCATTTTTTTTTTTTTTGTAGAGAAAGGTGGTGAAAGAAGTAGTAGAAGTAGAATTTTGTTACAACGAGAGTTACGAACGTCCATGGGCCAAACAACGGTTATATAGACGGTCGTGAGTTGCCAGATGCCACTTATTTATAAATGGAGAGGTTACCAGAGAGCATTTATTTACAAGAGTTGCCAAATAGTGGTTTTAATTATGTTGAGGTATACCTTATTAGGGTGAGTTGCCAGCTTGCGCCATTTATTTTAACTTAGACGAGTTTCCTTATTTATTTATTAAAGGCAAGAGCGACTTTCTCCTTAAAGTTGTTCAGCAAGAGAACTAATTATTTAAACGATTCCCAATATTAACAATAAAAGAAATACACAGTACTCTTTATATTGTACATTATTCCAATAACATTCTCTATAATATTTAATTTACCTATAATTCATGAAACACTTTCATTTATTCTAACACCTTAGAATGTATACTGTGTCTATTTACTTTTGACAGTCCTTCCTATACCTATATTTTTTTTAAACCAAAATCCGCGAAATCAAGAAGAGGATTCCTTTATTAATTTGTTTTCAAACTAATTTCAAACAAAAATATCAATACACACATACATACATACAGTATATATATATATATATATATATGATATTCGGACTATAGTGGATTTAATTATCCCAGAAGAGTTCCTTGTTCCATGCACTGTCTGTGTGTATCATAAAAAACTCAGGGGACCATTCTGAGTTCATTCCCATATATATATATATATATATATATATATATATATATATATGGGAATGAACTCAGAATGGTCCCCTGAGTTTTTTATGATACACACAGACAGTGCATGGAACAAGGAACTCTTCTGGGATAATTAAATCCACTATAGTCCGAATAAGTAATGGTAAATGACAAATACCATAGTTTTTCTTTTCATGATGCTAGCCCGACGTGGGCAACGGGTCACTCGCAAAGAGGTCCCATAATATAGCTT
>JAJOZX010002393.1:580000-585000 GCA_023014485.1 Bathynomus jamesi
GCTCTTGACATGATAAAGATAGATGAAGATCGTGAGTTTTTGATGCTGCAACGACAAAAAGGAAGAAAAGGCAAAATGTCTGGAGTGGATAAAGTTTTTTCACAAATGGAAGAGATTGCTAGAGAAAAGGAAACATTGCTTGAAAAGAAAAGAAAGAGGGAAACAGCCGTTTTCGAAGCAGCAGTGCTCTCAAGTTCAAGTCCTTCAAGTTTGAATGAAGATAGTTCAAAATCAGAAGAAGAATTTGTTGCTGACCCTCAGCAGCCATCAACTTCGAGACAAAGTAGATCAAAGTCTAAGAGTGCAAAGCTTATGGATTCTTCAATGCTTGTATCTCTTGATGCTGCAAAAGTAAGTGATAGAGCTGCTTCGGAAATCTTGATCCCAACAATCAATGCTCTTGGGCAAAACCCTGAAGAATACAGTGTTAGCTATTCATCGATACGGAGAGCAAGACAAAGGAACCGCAAGACAATGGCAGAAAATTTGAAGCAGGATTTCGAAACAAATTGCCCTCTCCAAATACATTGGGACGGCAAACTACTGGAAGATATTACTGGTCATGAAAATGTTGATCGACTGCCAGTTCTAATTTCCGGCCAAGGAGTTGATCAGCTTCTTGGTATTCCCAAACTTGCCAGAGGAACTGATCAAAACATTGCAGATGCTGTCCATCAGTTAGTATTGGAGTGGAATATATCTGACCAAGTGAAGGGCATGTGTTTTGACACCATTGCCTCCAACACAGGTTCTAAGAGTGGTGCTTGTATGTTACTAGAGCAAAGATTGGATAAAGATATGCTGTGGCTGGCTTGCCGACATCATATTTTCGAAATAGTGTTAGAAGCTGCAGTTTCTGTCTCCTTGCCATCTTCTAGTGGCCCTGACATACAACTGTTTAAGAGATTCAAAGCAAAGTGGGTGGAAATTGACAAGAACAATTACCAAACAGCAACAGATGACCCTAACATTGCAGAGAAAATCTCAGATGCTGAAGAACTCATTCAATTTGCTCAAGCTCAGCTTGATGAACAGCAGCCTCGTGATGACTACAAGGAATTGCTCGAGCTAACGCTCATTTTCATCGGTAGTGCCCCCAAGTCAGGAATCAGCTTTAAAGCACCCGGAGCTTATCACAGAGCACGATGGATGGGCAAGCTAATTTACTGCATTAAAATTTGGATGTTTAAATCTCAGTTTAAACTAACTGAGAGAGAGGAAAAAGGACTGAGAGATGTTTGCTGCTTTTCAGCTGCGATATACATCAGATCGTGGTACCTGGCACCCATACCCTCATGCGCCCCCCGTTCAGATTTGCATTTTGTGCAAAGTCTGCAGCTCTACAAGCAAAAGGATGACAAAATTGCAAGTGCCGCACTCAATAAGTTTTTGAGACATTTGTGGTACCTCTCTGAGGAGCTTGTGGCGCTTGCATTTTTTGATTCAGCTGTTTCGCATGAGACAAAAAACAAAATGAAGCATGCTCTGCAGAAACCAGTTGACTCAAAACCGAGCAAACGAGCATCAATAAATCCTGAATCAGCTGGGCAGAAACAACTGCAGGATTTCGTTACTGCGAACACAAAAAGATTCTTTGAAATCCTAGAGGTGCCTTGCACTTTTCTTGAAAAAGATGCTGAAGAATGGAATGATGATGAAAGTTATGCGAATGCAAGAGATATCGCATATGGACTCAAAGTGGTAAACGACATTGCGGAAAGAGGTGTACGACTGATGGAGGAATACAACAAACTGATAACCAATGATGAAGAGCAGAAACAATACCTTCTTCAAATTGTTAAAAGTTACAGGTCGTCACTCTCAAACAAAAACAAGAAAACATTACTCTTGCTTCACAAAAAACGAAAATAAACATACATAAGTGGTTATGATATGCCTACTGGGAAACCCACATAAAAAAAGTTAACGCGCTATACGCTGTACCTCAGAGGGTGGTGCGGAAATCAGCGTGCCTATTATTTACTATTTTATGAGCTCACTACGTACTATAGTCTAGAATGTCATCGTTTTTTTCAAACTAGGTTAACTAGGTACATATCAAACCGGCTCCGGCGAAAATATCAACAAAACAATATTTTTGAGCACAAACTGATATACATTTATTTTTAAAGCTTGGTAGCAACCTCTAATTTTCTCTTTTCAACCCAAATTTCGCATACAATGCTTTCTTAGGAATATGAATAAAATAGGAGGGTGTCTCCCTGAAAATTGAAAAAAAAAAATTTGACCCCTTTTTTGCATCACCCTAATATATATATATTATATATATATATATATATATATATATTTATATATATATATATATATATACATACATACATATACATATATATACATACATATGTAAAAATGAACAATGAATAATCAATATTCATTTTTAAATAAGAACCAAAATCGCTTAACGCGAGTTTGGCTAAAAAATTTATTTGTAGCTTTCTATTTTCGTTTGTGTCAACCCTACAATCTACCATTTCTATGGTTGTCGTATCCATTTTCCATTTGTTATAGAAGTTATTATTATTAATTATGATTGTCTTGCATCTCACCCTCGACCCTAGATTACACTGGGGAACAAATTTCAAATTTTTGTCTATTGAATTAGATTTGACAGTTAGTTCTAGGTAATTTGGGTGCGCTGAGCACGAATTTTTACTCGGTTTTGCTCTATCAGGTCCTGATTTTGCAACACCCTCCCTCTTTCGTCGTATTCATAAAAGGTTTTTTTCTCAATACTCGCTGTCTTTTTGCAGTTACACATTATGCAACTAGGTTTTTATCTAGGTATTTGTACCTATTGTTATGGTATTGTTGTATTATGTATATTTTTATATGTAACACCCTAAAAATATTTTTAATTTTGTCATTTTTAACCCATTTTAATATTAGTAAATTAAGCTAAAAATATCATAGAATTCTAAAATTTTCTCGAGCGTTCCTGTTCTCTGTAGAGTATTCTAGAGGGACAACTAAAATATATAAAAGCGACTCGTTTCCAGAGTTAATCAGTCAGTCAGTCAGTCAGTCAGTCAGTCAGTCAGTCAGTCAGTCAGTCAGTCAGTCAGTCAGTCAGTCAGTTGAGTTAGTTAATTAAGTTTGGGCATTAATATAATTTTGAATTGGCATATGATTTAGTGAGTAATTTTGTCATCGTGATTTAATATAGTTGATTTAATTAGACGTAATTTATATTGTACTTACTCATCCGTGTTTCTAGTTTAATTTCATAGATTGTAAGTACCTATTTCATAATAAGTACCTATTTAAACTAATTTTTGTTTATATTTCAGATTTTCTTAAATTTATATGAATTAAGGGCTTTAAATACCTTTACAAATTGGCAGAACAGTCAAGCAATATGTCATCAAGCACTAGAAAGTTCAAATGCAAAAACAACCCTGATTCCTTCTGTTATATATGTGGAAATTTTACACTTCCACATCAACGAGCAAATATAACTGACTTCGTAAAAAGAGCTTACTTAGCTTATTTTGGCATAAAACTGGGGGACCAAGATAAATCGTGGGCTCCACATAAAGCCTGCACTATATGCATTGAAAGACTGCGACATTGGACGAAGGGTTCGGATTCAAAAATACCTTTTGGAGTTCCGATGGTAAGTTTATGATTTCATAAAACTACGTAATTTAATCAATAGTATACTGTAACTTACCTAAATGTAATTGTAACTTAGGTACATAAACAAAAATTTACAGAAAATGTTTATAAGAATCTCAAATATTGCATAAGGTTGAAACACATAGAAATGTTAAATGTTTGGGTGATAACTTTTGATAAAATTCATAAAAACAAGTCTCTCGTCGCTTTTGTTAACGCTTTACAATTTTTTTTCCATATCAGGTGTGGCGAGAGCCTACTAACCACGAGACCGATTGCTACCTTTGCTTTGTCAAGACTTCGGGCTTCACTAAGAAAAAGAAACATTGTATCGAGTACCCAAATTTCGACACCGCGATACGACCTGTGCTACATTCAAATGAGATCCCCATTCCAAAATTTAAGGGTCTGCCAACTCAAGAATTAGTTGAAGATGTTCCTGAAAATATTGTTATGCACTTTGAGGAGTCAGACACCGATTTTGACCCCAGCGTATTTGAAAGTCAAAACGATCCGCAAAAGTTTAACCAGGCCGAGTTGAATGATCTTGTAAGGGATCTAAATTTGCCAAAAAAGGCTGCGGAAATTTTAGCTTCAAGACTTAGAGAGAAAAACTTGCTTACTTCAAACACATACATTTCATTTTACAGAAAAAGAGAAGAAGAACTTGTTAAATATTTTAGAACAGAGGATAGTTTAGTATATTGCTGCGACATAGTTGGTTTGTTAAAGAAGATGGGGGTTGAGTCTTACGATGCAAATGATTGGCGCTTGTTTTTAGACAGTTCGAAAAGAAGTCTTAAGTGTGTGTTGTTGCATAATGGCAATCTATACGGCTCGATACCGATTGGGCACTCAACAAAATTAAAAGAAAAGTATGAACATATAGAAAAGGTTTTAAATCTTATCAAATATAGGGAGCACGAGTGGATCTTATGTGTTGACTTAAAAATGGTTAATTTTCTGCTAGGACAACAAGGAGGGTATACTAAATATCCCTGCTTCCTTTGCTTATGGGACAGCAGAGCCAAGGAAGAACATTATTTCAAACAAATCTGGCCAGCACGAACATCACTTACTGTCGGAGAAAAAACGTAATTAATCCACCTTTAGTGAGCAGAGATAAAATCATATTTCCTCCTCTGCATATAAAACTAGGCCTCATTAAACAATATGTAAAAGCTTTAGATACGAACGGCGAGTGTTTCAAATACATAACTTCAAAATTTCCAAGTTTAAGTTATGAAAAAATCAAGGCGGGAATTTTCGACGGTCCACAAATAAGAACAATGATTAAAGACAGCAATTTTCCTAATGTCATGAATGAACGCGAAAAAAATGGCTGGTTCTCATTCGTGGACTTG
>JAJOZX010002393.1:597500-612500 GCA_023014485.1 Bathynomus jamesi
ACCCCAGACCCAGCCAGGATAAGATTATTAAGAAGAGGATTCTAAAAGCTTGCGACCCTATAGCCAGGATAAACAAAAGTTGGCGCCCTATTGCCAGGATGAGAAGATTATTTTAAGAAGAAGATTTTAACCAGAAGATGTTTAACCAGAAGATGTTTAACAAGAAGATGTTTAACAAGAAGATGTTAACAAGTGGCCACTCTTTGGCCAAGATAGAAATTACCCTGCATCAGGATAAAACCAGTTGACCGGCGTGTCACGACTTCTAGTTCGTAACATCCACCCTTGAACTGGTGTGTCACGACTCCAAGTTCTTCACGCCTAGTTTTCATCCAAGAAGTAGCCAACAAGACGTCTTCAGGACACGTCTCAAGGATTTCCCCATAGAAACTTTTGTTAAGTACATTTTGTTTTTTAAGTAATTTATAAACACTTGAAAGGTCCGTATTATTAAGTTAATATTTAGTGTGGAGTCAGAATTTACAAGAAACAGTGAACATTCCATACACCAGTGATACACTTTTTTTTTTAGTGAAACAGTTATTGTAAGAGAGTTAATTGTAACAGAAAGTTTATTGTAACAGAGAATTAATTTCAGAGAGAGAATTTCAGTTATTTTCACTGTTATATTCAGTATAGAATAATTTTATTTTATGTACCTTCCCGTACATTAGAATGAAATATTGTTTACATTTTTTATTTTTTTGTTTGCAAATTTTTTTCAATTACTGAATTGAATTGACTTGCAAATTAAGAGAGAGAGAGTTTACAGAGAGTTTAGAGGGTTTTTATAGAGAGTTTATAGAGTTAATTGAAGCAGTTTCAAGTTTCATTTTCAGTTTCAGAATACTTGATAAGAGGTCAAGTCAGAAGGTTGCGCCAAGACGGCCAACCGCCCCAGAGATTTATAGAAATACTTGATAGAGCTCAAGTCAGAGTTTTACTTGAAGTCAGAGAGTTTATTCCAAGTCAGAGTTTATTCAAAGTCATTTTTATTTCAAGTCCCAAGTTAGTTTTCAATGCACTCAATTGAATTCAACTTTTCCTTTGTAATTTAAGAAAATGTAATTTAAGAATTTAATTCAACCTTTTTTTTTTGTTGTTCAAAAGAATTTAATTCAACCTTTTTTTGTTTGTGAGAAGAAAATTGACCTATCTGTCTTTTCTTTTCATGCCATTGTTACGTATATAGATATATAGTTATGTAATTCATTAATTGTTACAAAACCGTTTTTACAATTTTGTAACGATTTTGGTAAGTATTGTAATGTACATGAGGAACATGCCGTCCCTCCGTTTTGTTCAACTTTTTTTAGTTTTTGTTCAAGTAGGGTGACAAGCAATCTTTAAAAAAAAAAAAAAAAAAAAAGCAGTGCTTACGAAAAACTTATTGTCAATTTCAGACTTATATCCCCCGCTTAGTCACTCAATTCCCCCGAATGTAGTACTCCAAACTTTGTTTTTTTATTTTTATTTTAACACCCCAACCCCAGTTGAACCCAGTGTCGACCAAAACCGTTTTTACAAAAGTTTTTAACGAGTTTTATAATTATTTTGATTATATATGACAGAAATAACGTAACAATTAATCGATCATGTACCTAATTTATCCTGCTCTGTACGATCGGGAAATTTACCCGTATGACCGCACATACCCTAAATTTCAGTCATTTAATTTTAATAAAACTTCTACACAATAAAACAGATGTATTTGTCTATATGCAAACAAGTCTTCAGATTAAAAAAATCAAATAATTCAAATTCTATCAACATTCAACGAAAGAGTATGATTTTTCTACTTAACCTGCAAAAATTATTAAACCTTTTTAATATTTTCTTTTATTATCTAAAAAATAATTTTTAATATAAAATTTAATTGAAATTATTAAAAGAAAAGATTGTTCGAAATGCTTCCGTTCCATTTCAATAACTTTTTTATTCTTAGTCGAAACTCATCTATGGCTCGATTTACTTTTATTTTTTAGAATATTATAAAATTGTATTTAGCTCGTTGAAATGTATAATTCATTCATATTTTTAATTTGTATTTTTATTTTTCTTTTGTTCAATTAATCGTGAGTAACTGTCCTTAAATTGTTATTGTACCATTTGTAAGGTATCAAACGAAAATTATAGTCAAAATTGACATACTGTACTACTACAGTATATGGCTATGAATTTTAGTTGTCGAAATTAATTGTGTGTCAAAATTCAATTTTAAAACCGTGAGATGTACTTTCATTAATTGTAAGTCCTCTAAGTTCGTTTTTTTAATTACCTTATACGTGTAACTGATTAATTATGTAAAATCTATAATCCTAATTGAATTTTATTACTTTTGACACATATTCGAATTCATTTACGTTCCGTCCCTTCAGTCACTTTTACATTAAAAACTCGTAGGCAAACATCATCGTTATAATCTTAATAATTTTTGCTTACTATATACAAATTCTCGTTCATGCATTTATTAAGTTGTTTTATCTATTCCTAAACGTAAATGTGTATATATATATATAACCCTAAACCCATCTTAAATTATTATACATCATTTTTAAACTGTTAATTCAAAAAACCTTCCAAATCCCTACACATTTGACCACAGGTCTATACATCATCCACTACGTAATTCGATTTGTACCTACAACAGTCAATAAAAATGCATGCACACTATATATATACTATATATATATACAAACATGATGCTAAAATCATTGAATATCACAATAAAACTATTTCATTACGTAAGTGCAACTTATGCTATTTAGTCTTAATCATTTTTGCTTACTATATATAAATTCTCGTTCATGCATTTATTAAGTTGTTTTATCTATTCCTTAACGTAAATGTATATATATATATATATATATATATAACCCTAAACCCATCTTAAATTATTATACATCATTTTTAAACTTTGTTAATTCAAAAAACCTTCCAAATCCCTACACATTTGACCACAGGTCTATATACCATCCATTACGTAATTCTATTTTTACCTACACGTCAATAAAAATTAGCTTATAGATTGTACGATTTATATTTTTCCCTTTTACCTATTCATTGTGAATGTAATTTTCCCCACAGAAAAAAAAAAATAAAATTTTGCTAAAAATTTTACAATATCATTCTTTGCCTAGCTTAATTGTTTATCTAAATTAAAGTATTAATCTTTGATTTTTTTATATTTTGTAAGCAAGTGTCATTTTAAAAATTTGGATACTCTGCATTGTACTCGACCACGCGAAATCGTTCTGTATAAAATTTGTATTGTAACTAATGGTACCCTGTTAGGATGTTATTTTCTCATTGTATTGTAACTAATGGTACCTGTTAGGATGTTATTTTCTCATTTGTATTGTATTAATGGTACCCTATTAAATTATTGTATAAATATCATTTTTAAAAGGGGAGAGTAATGTAAAAGTGAACAATGAACAATTCCTACACCATCATTATATGAATTCATTGTCCATTTTTACATAAGAAACCAAAAATCACATAAGCGAGTTTTGGATAGAATTTCGATTTGTACGTCTTTATTCATTCCTGTATTTTTCTAATTCATCTTTCTAATAATGACTTATACACTATGACGTCACAAAATAACTTTATTCTCTTTACGTTTCCCACTCTGTGTCTCTAATTCGTTCTTGTAAATCTTCCTAACAATGATTTGTACTATACGTAAAAATTTAATAACTATGACGTCACATTTTCCCGTCATTTATTTCCCTAAGGACTAAACACTCTATAGAAGTCATTATTTATATGTTATGTAGTATAAATATAATTATTATTCAACCACACTCATTCTTACATTCATATCTTATCTTGACCATTATCCAATATAAATTTTATTAAATATTCATTTTGACTCGTGTCGGCGCGAAACTTTAGGTTCGTTCGAGAACGCGAAAAAACGTTCTCGTATTATTTTTTTCATTTTTATTTTTAATTATATGACCTCCCGAGGTGAACTCAAAACAATGCTTAGTAAGATCACATTCCGCTGACCGACAGAATTGAACGCTTCTAAGATAAAAAAAGTCTCCTTTCGCTTTGATTCGAATTTATAACATTATCATGCGTTATGTCATATCATGTGTGTTATGTGCCCATGTACTTGTATTATATTTCTAATCTTAATTGTCTATTAATATGAAACACTGTCAAAACAAGACAAAGTCAGGAACTGTTTAATTGTAATTAACTGTAAATTAACAATAACTTGTAATGTACTTTAATGAAACTGTAATGAACAATAACTTGTAATGTACTTCAGTGAAACTAATTAAATGTAATGATTTAATTTATAATATAAGAATGTACTTTAATAGAACTGTAATTAAACAAGTGAATGTGAATTAATTGGTAATTGTAATCGTAATGTAATGAACCAAAATTAATACGTACTCAGTCATGTACTCAAAATTGTGCTTATGTGCTAATGCGAAATTATATCGCTTTCAGGAATGTAGAATCAGCGATACTGTTCTTTTTTATTTTTATTTTTTTTATTCTTTTTAGTTGAAATCTTTCAAAAAAAACATCTGATCATGTATTTAAAAAGGGGGGAACTTAACCTTCGATTGTCTCCCCCAAACATTAAGACTATATTATACTGTACTTATAAAATTACTTCACTTCTGATTAGCACTTCATCGTTGTACTTCAGATTAGCACTTCATCATAGACTTCATATTAGCACCTCATTAGGAGGGGGCAGAGGCCCCTTGCCTCCTTAATATATTTTTAGATTCCGGCCTGAGTCATGGTCGAAAGAGGTCGAACCTCTACCTTTGTAAATTCAGAGCAATATCTGTAATTTTTAAGTAAACCACAGTAAAAAGTTTTTATCTTTTTCCTTCGAGCCGTACTCTCTTCAGGAACTGTCAGTCAGTCAAGTCGACAAGTTATAAAAGAGAAAAGTCGATAATTTTAGTAAAAGAGAAAAGATCAGAGAATTATAAAGAGAAGAATTAATAAGCGAGAGAAAAGAATTAGAAAGAATTATAGAAAAGTATAAAGAAGAAACATCCGTTGCTTGCCTCCGAACCAGAACCCCCCCGTCGAATCCGAACCGACTCAGGGCCATAAATGGGGGGGTTAACATATATATATACATATACATACATATATATACAATATACATACATGTATATACATATATGTATATACATAGTCTAGTGATGGATCGAGTGGTCGGTTTTTCACAACCGCGGTTGCGGTTGTGTTTGCGATTGTCGAATTTTTTCCAACCGCGGTTGCGGTTATCATATACTAGGAAAAATGCGTAATTATTAACTGGATTTAGCCACTATAGTGCGATTTAGCCACACTTGGTACATAATATATACTAAATAGTATTTATTTAGTAAATACCTTATGTTGAACACAAGTTTTGCAATACACCGCTACCGCTATTTGTGTGTTGCAAAACTTGTGTTCAACATAAGGTATTTACTAAATAAATACTATTTAAATGAAGTATATTCTAAACTTATATAGCTATTATGAAAGAATAGGTCAAATTAATTAAAACCATATTTTGCACTGTTACCAGGATGAGGGACGAGGACCCATCGCACTGTTCATCCCACCTACCACTTTCCCCAGCCTCCACCCATTGGAAAGTTATGGATTATTATTCATTTGAAAAACTGATGTCAAACTTAATGACAGGCAGTGTGAATTTCAAGAATAATATTTTTGCTGCATTTTCACCTTTCAAGCGGCAACGCCTCTCATCGTACAACGTTCGCGCGCTCCACGCATAAGGAGACCCATCATTTTCTTTTTAAAAAAATAAATATTTCTAATTAACCTAAAATTAAAATCAACTAAGCTTTTAGAACCGCAACCGCACTTATGGAACGGCGGTTGCGGTTGCGGTTACGGTTGTGAATTTTTGTGCGGTTGTAGTGCGGTTGCGGTTATTCGATCCATCACTAATACATACATATATATATATATATACATACATATATATATATATATACATATATATATATATACATACATATATATATTACATATATCTATATACATACATATATGTATATACATACATATGTGTATATACATACATGTATATACATATATATATATATACATGTATATACATACATATATATATACATACATGTGTATATATATATATATACATATATATACATATGTATATACATACATAAGCACACCGGACAAAAAATTAGTCACCGTTAATAGCACCGATAGTAGGAAGTTCAAGGTCACACAGAGGGCGCTGATGTAGCATTGGTAAGTGACAAGTAGCGGTGACGTAGCACACAGGATCAGATGTTTCGTGAGGTGGTGAACAAAGTGTGTTGGATATAGTCTGCAAAATGGGTCGTGAGGCAGACGTTACTCAGTGGCAAAAAGGAGCCATCGTATTTGGCAGAGCCCACGGACACAAAATGTCTGAAGTAGCCCAATTTGTTGGTGTGTCAACGCGTACTGTCCAGCGAGTTTACAAAGAGTGGTGTAGTTCGCAATCAACTGACAATCGACGGCGTAACTGTGGCCGGAAAACAATTCTCGACAATAGGGGCCGCCTCCATGTTTCTCGTCTAGTAACTGCAAATCGTTTTCAAACCAGAGAACAATTGCTCTAAGAAACCAATGAGGTTCTCCAGCGACCAATTTCCGAACGAACATTGCGACGAGAACTGCATGCGATGGACATCTGGAGCAGGGTACCACGGAAGAGGCCGCTGTTAACAGCAGTCATAATTGGCACGTTATAAATGGGCTCAGAGGCACAAAAACTGGACTGCGGCAGATTGGAAACGTGTAATTTGGTCCGATGAGTCCCGTTTTTTTGTTCTCCAATGATGGGAGGCGACGAGTACATCGCAGGTCCAATGAAGCCTTTAATCCTGAATGCGTCGAAGGTGTTGTTCAGGCTGGAAACAGAAAGTGAAGCGCAGGACACCCACGGACTCTGGCGGAACTTCGGGACCGGCTGATGAACGAGTGGCAGCAAATCGATGTTCAGTACATGCACAACCTCGTAGTCTCTCTGCCTCGCCGGATTCGTGCGGTTATCAAGGCCAGAGGCGCCGTCACACATTATTAGGTACATTCTGAGGGGTGACTAATTTTTGTCCGGTGTGCTTATATATATATATATATACATATATACATACATATATATACACATATATATATGTATATACATACATATATATATATATACATATATGTATATACATACATATATATATACATACATATATGTATATACATTAGGGTTATGACATTTTTATAACCATGTTCCTGTATCATAAATCGATGAACGTTTGCCCCCTGACAATGAAAATAACAGTTTTTTCGATATATTTTGAAAAAACTCACCCCAAATTAAAAAATTAAAAATTAATAAAATAATAAATATTGGTTGCTCCTTGGTATAGCTATTGCAGATGGGTCTCTGTTCCTGTGATTTTCCAGAGTATTTAGTGCTTTTCGGTATTGTTGCAAGATATTGGACAATTTATGATAATCATCAGGTAACCAATCTAGAATGGTGCAATGCAGCTGTCTCGAATATACTAATATACTATATTTGCTTTCGGGGTGACATTTTTTTTTAATTCTGAAGAATTAGGCCCTTTTTTATTGTTTTCAAGCAAAGGTTCATCGATTGATGATACAGGAAACAATATTTATGACAAAAAAAATGTCATAACCCTAATATACATACATACATATATATACATACATATGTATATACATACATATATATATATATATACATACATGTATATACATATATATATATATATATACATGTATATACATACATATATATACACATGTATATACATACATATATATACACATGTATATATATATATTATATATATATATTATATATACATATACATACAATATATATATACATACATATATATATATGAAAATTATTTCACGAAAGTAACACGTGAAAAATATTTATGAATAAAACCACGAAGGAAAGGAAACACAAAATGGTGCTCAAGCGCTTTCGTCTAATGACATCCTCAGGAACACTCCTGAGGATGTCATTAGACGAAAGCGCTTGAGCACCATTTTGTGTTTCCTTTCCTTCGTGGTTTTATTCATCATATATATATATATATATACATATATGTTAACCCCCCCCCTTATGGCCCTGAGTCGGTTCGGATTCGACGGGGGGGTTCTGGTTAGGAGGCTGCAACGGATGTTTCTTCTTTATACTTTTCTATAATTCTTTTCGGTCGCCACTCTGTTAAACCCTTGGTTACAGACTCGCCAGACTGTTATGCCAATATCTTCTATGGTGCTTGGGTTGTCTCTTTCTCTCGCTTATTAATTCTTCTCTTTTTATAATTCTGATCCTTTCTCTTATACTAAAATTATCGACTTTTCTTTTATAACTTGTCGACTTTAAGTTCTGAAGAGAGCACGGTTCGAAGGAAAAGATAAAAACTTTCTCTTACATTGTTTACTTCTAAAAATGTACAGTTAGTTCTCTGAATTTACAAGGGTAGAGGTTCGACCTCTTTCGACCATGGCTCAGGCCGGAATCTAAAAATATTAAGAAGGCAAGGGGCCTCTGTCCCCTCCTAATGAGGTGCTAATATGAAGTCTAATGCAGAAGAGCCTTAAAATGAAGTACAATGATGAAGTGGTTCTAATTTTACAAGTTCATGTATAATATAGCTTAAATGTTTGGGGGAGACAGTCGAAGGTTAAGTTTCCCCCCTTTTTTTTTAAACACATCAGATGTTTTTGAATGATTGCAAATAAGAATTTAAAAAATAAAAATAAAAACTAATTTGTATTTTTCACCGAGTCTATATTTATGGAGGCGATATCATTTCGTAATAGTACACAAGTACAAATTTAGTACATGACTGAGTACGTATTAATTTTGGTTCACTACAATTACGATTACAATTACCAATTAATTCATATTCACTTGTTTAATTACACTTCCATTTTGAAGTACATTACAAGTTATTATTAATTACAGTGTTTTTATATATTTATATATGGTTATACTAGATGGTTATTAGTACAACACAAGTACATAAGACATGACACACATGATATAACATAATATGTTATAAATGTTATAAATTTGAAATCAGAGCGAACGGAGGTATTTTTTATCTTTGAGGCGCTCGATTCTGTCGTCGTGAGTGGAATTTTATAACTTCTTAACTCAGCATTTTTTAGTTCAACTAGGGAGGTCATATAATTAAAAATAAAAATGAAAAAAATAATACGAGAACGTTTTTTCGCGTTCTCGAACGAACTGCGAAAGTTTTGCATTTCATGATTGACACGAGTAAACATAGACTGATAAGTTGATAGGCATAAGTAGACAATAGGTAGATGAATGAATAAGTAATAAAATTAATAAAGGATAGCGGTCAAGAAAGAACATGAATGTAAGAATGAGTATGGTTGAATAATAATTATATTTATACTACATAACATATAAATAATGACTTCTATAGTGTTTAGTCCTTAGGGAAATAAATGACGGGAAAATGTGACGTCATAGTTATTGAATTTTTACATATAATTAGGAAGATTTACAAGAACGAATTAGAGACAAAGAGTGGGAAACGTAAAGAGAATAAAGTTATTTTATGACGTCATAGTGTATAAGTCATTATTAGAAAAGATGAATTAGAGACAAAGAGTGGGTAGTAATGACTAAGAAGTACAACTACGGGTTCCAATCCTGTTACATGCAATGTGTATGCATAATCTAGGGTCGAGGGTGAGATGCAAGACAATTCATAATTAATTATAATAACTTCTATAACAAATGGAAAATGAATAATGGATACGACTAAACCATAGAAAGGGTAGATCGTAGGGTTGTGACACGAACAAAAATAGGAAGCTACAAGTAAAATTATTATCCAAACTCGCGTTAAGCGATTTTGGTTCTTATGTAAAAATGGACATTCGAACATAAACTATACGAACATAAGTTCTGCATGAAGACAATGAATCCATATAATGATGGTGTAGGAATTGTTCATTGTTCACTTTTTACATTACTCTCCCCTTTTAAAAATGATATTTATACAATAATTTAATAGGGTACCATTAATACAATACAAATGAGAAAATAACATCCTAACAGGGTACCATTAATACAATACAATGAGAAAATAACATCCTAACAGGGTACCATTAGTTACAATACAAATTTTATACAGAACGATTTCGCGTGGTCGAGTACAATGCAGAGTATCCAAATTTTTAAAATGACACTTGCTTACAAAATATAAAAAAATCAAAGATTAATACTTTAGTTTAGACAAACATTTAATAGGATTAATACATTAATTTAGACAACCAATTAAGTTAGACAAACAATGATATGGTTAAATTTTTTACAAAATTTTATTTTTTCTGTGGGATAAATTATGTACATAATGAATAGGTAAAAGGGAAAAATGCAAATCGTACAATCTATAAGCTAATTTTATTGACTAGTGTAGGTAAAAATAGAATTACGTAATGGATGATGTATAGACCTGTGGTCTAGTGTGTATTTTTGTGTGCTAGTATAGTGTGTAGCTGATAATTTCGAGACAGATTAGCTGAGAGATTGTTAAATTAACTGAATAAATGCATGAGCAAGATATATTAGGAAGCAAAATGATTAAGATTATATAGCATAGTTTGCACTTACGTAATGAAATAGTTTTATTGTGATATCAATGATTTTAGCATAAGGTTTGTATATATATAGTATATATATAGTGCATGCATTTTTATTGACTGTTGTAGGTACAAATCGAATTACGTAGTGGATGATGTATAGACCTGTGGTCAAATGTGTATTTGTGTATTAGGTACAAATTGTAGTGGTTGGTGATACGTCCAAAAGGAGAAAGGGGATTTATAGTTGAATAGTTGAAGTTGTACGTCAGTGTGCATATGTATCTATAAATATTGGTAAGAAGCATCTGTAGATGAGTGAGTCGGTACAATAGTATGTAGAATGAGTAATTTGTTCATCCTGTGAAGAACTAGATCATTAGGGGTCATTGGTGGCTTAGGATTATATATATATATATTTACTTTAAGGAATAGATAAAACAACTTAATAAATGCATGAACGAGAATTTATATATAGTAAGCAAAAATTATTAAGATTATAACGATGATGTTTGCATACGAGTTTTAATGCAAAAGTGACTGAAGGGACGGAACGTAAATGAATTCGAATGTGTCAAAAGTAATAAAATTCAATTAGGATTATAGATTTTACATAATTAATCAGTTACACGTATAAGATAATTAAAAAAAACGAACTTAGAGGACTTACAATTAATGAAAGTACATCTCACGGTTTTAAAATTGAATTTTGACACACAATTAATTTCAGGTAAATTTTATATTAAAAATTATTTTTAGATAATAAAAGAAAATATTAAAAAGGTTTAATAATTTTTGCAGGTTAAGTAGAAAAATCATACTCTTTCGTTGAATGTTGATAGAATTTTGAATTATTTGATATTTTAGTCTGAAAACTTGTTTGCATATAGACAAATACATGTTTTATTGCGGTTTTATTAAAAATTAAATGACTGAAATTTAGGGTATGTGCGGTCATACGGGTAAATTTTCCGATCGTACAGAGCAGGATAAATTAGGTACATGATCGATTAATTAATTATTACACAACTATTATTATCACGTATACATTACAATGATTATCAAAGTCATTACAACCTTTGTACAAATAATAAATTACATAACTACATAACAAATCGGTGAATTTCCGTCTTACAAACAAAGAAAAAAGGTTAAACTAAAGACGCAAATCGGTCAATTCAGGTTGAATTTAATTCTTTTACAACAAAAAAAGGTTGAATTAAATTCTTAAATTACATTTTTCTTAAATTAAATTCTCTTAAATTACAAAGAAAAAGTTGAATTCAATTGACTGCATTGAAAACTAACTTGGGCTCGAAATAAAAATGACTTGGAATAAATCTCTGACTTGAGCTCTATCAAGTATTTCTATAAAAATCTCTGGGGTGGTTGTCCATCTTGGCGCAACCTTCTGACTTGACTCTTATCAAGTATTCTGAAACTAACTTGAAATTAACTAAAAATGGAAAATGACTGCACTTGATCTTTATCAAGTGGAGACGATTAACCTCTGTTTTGGTTGACCCTCTTGGTGCAACCTTCTGACTTGAAAACTGACTTCAAATAAAACTCCCTGACTTCAAATAAAACTCCCTGACTTCAAATAAAACTCCCTGACTTCAAATAAAACTCCCTGACTTCAAATAAAACTCCCTGACTTCAAATAAAACTCCCTGACTTCAAATAAAACTCCCTGACTTCAAATAAAACTCCCTGACTTCAAATAAAACTCCCTGACTTCAAATAAAACTCCCTGACTTCAAATAAAACTCCCTGACTTCAAATAAAACTCCCTGACTTCAAATAAAACTCCCTGACTTCAAATAAAACTCTCTGACTTCAAATAAAACTCTCTGACTTCAAATAAAACTCTCTGACTTCGAATATAACTCTGCCTTCGAATATAACTGAAATCTCTGGGGCGGTTGTCCCTCTTGGATGCAACCTTCTGAAACTGAAAACTGATTTGCAAATAAAACTGACTCGAAACTACTTCGAGTATCTTTATAAATCTCTGGGGTTTGGTTGTCCCTTTTGGTTACAACCAACTGAAACTGTCTGAAACTGAAAATGGAACTTGAAACTGCTTCAAGTAACTCTATAACTCTATAAACTCTCTCTAAACTCTCTGTAAACTCTCTCTCTCTTAATTTGCAAGTCAATTCAATTCAGTAATTGAAAAAAAATTTGCAAACAAAAAATAAAAAAAATGTAAACAATATTTCACTCTGGTATTATTATGTTTGGTACATAAAATAAAATTATTCTATACTGAATATAACAGTGAAAATAACTGAAATTAACTGTTACAATTAACTTTGTCACAATTAACTTTGTCACAATTAACTTTGTCACAATTAACTTTGTCACAATTAACTCTGTCACAATTAACTCTGTCACAATTAACTCTGTCACAATTAACTGTCACAATTAACTCTGTCACAATTAACTCTGTCACAATTAACTCTGTCACAATTAACTCTGTCACAATTAACTCTGTCACAATTAACTCTGTCACAATTAACTCTGTCACAATTAACTCTGTCACAATTAACTCTGTCACAATTAACTCTGTTACAATTAACTCTGTTACAATTACTGTTTCACTAAAAAAAATGTATCACTGGTGTCTGAAATGTTCACTGTGTTTTGTGTTAAATTCTGGCCCCATACTAAATATTAACTGTTAATAATACGGACTTTTCAAATGTTTATAAATTACTTAAAAAACAAAATGTACTTAACAATTTTCTATGGGGAAAATCCTTGAGACGTGTCCTGAAGACGTCTTGCTGGCTACTTGTTCCTGGATGAAAACTAGGCGTGAAGAACTTGGAGTCGTGACACACCGGTCAAGGGTGGATGTTACGAACTAGAAGTCGTGACACGCCGGTCAACTGGTTTTATCCTGATGCAGGGTAATTTCTATCTTGGCCAAAGAGTGGCCTCTTCTTAAAGTAATCTTCTTCTTAAAGTAATCTTCTTCTTAAAGTAATCTTCTTCTTAAAGTAATTCTTCTTAAAGTAATCTTCTTCTTAAAGTATCTTCTTCTTAAAGTAATCTTCTTCTTAAAGTAATCTTCTTCTTAAAGTAATCTTCTTCTTAAAGTAATCTTCTTCTTAAAGTAATCTTCTTCTTAAAGTAATCTTCTTAAAATAATCTTTTTATCCTGGTGCAGGGTAATTTCTATCTTGGCCAAAGAGTGGCCACTTGTTAAACATCTTCTTGTTAAACATCATCTTGTTAAACATCATCTTAAAATCTGTTAAGATCCTGGTAAAGGGTCTCCAATATGTTAAGATCCTCTTCTTCTTCTTAAAATCTTCTTTTGATCCTGATGCAGGGTCGCCAGTTTGTTAGAATCCTCTTCTTAAAATCTTCTTCTAATCCTGGTATCCTGGCATGGGTCTGGGGTGTCTCGTATAGACGAGGCGTTCTTGTTAAGGGGCAAGGGGCCTCTGCCCCCTCCCCGCAGCGAGGCTGCAGTCCAAAGAAGAGTCTCGTAATGAAGAAGTCCAATGGAGGAGTGCCTTAAATGAAGTGGTAATCTGAAGTGGTTCTAATTTTACAAGTTCATGTATAATATAGCTTAAATGTTTGGGGGAGACAGTCGAAGTTTAAGTTTCCCCCCTTTTTTTTTAAACACATCAGATGTTTTTGAATGATTGCAAATAAGAATTTAAAAAATAAAAATAAAAACTAATTTGTATTTTTCGCCGAGTCTATATTTATGGAGGCGATATCATTTCGTAATAGTACACAAGTACAAATTTAGTACATGACTGAGTACGTATTAATTTTGGTTCATTACAATTACGATTACAATTACCAATTAATTCATATTCACTTGTTAATTACACTTCCATTTTGAAGTACATTACAAGTTATTATTAATTACAGTGTTTTTATATATTTATATATGGTTATACTAGATGGTTATTAGTACAACACAAGTACATAAGACATGACACACATGATATAACATAATATGTTATAAATGTTATAAATTTGAAATCAGAGCGAACGGAGGTATTTTTTATCTTTGAGGCGCTCGATTCTGTCGTCGTGAGTGGAATTTTATAACTTCTTAACTCAGCATTTTTGAGTTCAACTCGGGAGGTCATATAATTAAAAATAAAAATGAAAAAAATAATACGAGAACGTTTTTTCGCGTTCTCGAACGAACTGCGAAAGTTTTGCATTTCATGGTTGACACGAGTAAACATAGACTAATAAGTTGATAGGGCATAAGTAGACAATAGGTAGATGAATAAGTAATAAAATTAATAAAGGATAGCGGTCAAGAAAGAACATGAATGT
>JAJOZX010002393.1:620000-652500 GCA_023014485.1 Bathynomus jamesi
TATATTAGAGATAATTGTCAAGTTTGTAGCTGAAAATATTGCTTGATAAGACAAGATCAACCTGTTTAAACATGTTTCATCAAGAATGCTCCAGATTATGTTGCAATTGTTTATTTGTCATCATTCAGTGTTCTGCTGTCATAAGTAAAAGGTGTGTAACTGTGTATCACTATACTTCTTTTTTGCTATTATCAGATAATAAACTATGTTATTTATATTTTTCACAATTATTTATACTGATTTTGTTATTAGTGTTTGAAAAAAATTTAATGAATTTAATGAAAAAATTAGAATTTATGCTCTTATACACATATTATGAAGTTTTAAACAATGTTGCTATTTGTCACAAAGAATTTAATTTAGTTCAATGGAAATTTTACCTGACATGTGTTTCATGATCTGTGTTTCTATCAGTGGCGTCACTAGAGGGGTGCGGGGGGTTTTTGTGCAGTGTTTGAGCAGAAATTTATTATTTTTTATAAAAATATCCCTGTAGTTAGTTATAACAACAAAAACATTTTTCGTAAGCCCAGCTTACATGTATCAATATACCTACAAGGCTAAAACTCTATGCTAATTTACTTTTTGAACCTTCTAATGCGCTCCGGTCAGAGCTGTCATTATTACCCAATTACAATGACGCTTCGAATCACGTGGTTTCGTCTGCACGCTCTACAAGCACGCGCTGTTGTTTTCGTTGCTGCTGGTGTTTTTATAGTCGCTGATTTTGTCAAATTTTCTGTTGTTTTAGCTACAATATTGTGGTAATTAGTATTTGTGAACCTATATCAATAACTTTTTTGAGAATGAAGTAGTAATTAAAGGAAAAGAAGGAGAAAAATAAAAAAAGGCTTCCGCTCAGTTGTTGCAGCCTCTGTCTTTATGATGTTGCAGCCTCAAATTTATGAGTATATTTCCATATGCATTTGTCTACAACTTCTACATTATTTGGGCCGTTATTGATTATGCAAACCTAATCCATTAATGTATCTCATGTAACGGTAAAGTTTAACGTTAAAATGAACATAATTTTGATGTAGTTCTTAAACGTTTTTACTTCGAATTCTATTGTTTTCTTACCGAATTTTCACTTTAACCACATGAAACTATGTAAATGTAAATACATTTAGGCTGTGCGTATGATATTGTAATTTAAAGGAGTAATTTTAATTTTGCTAGTTGTTTATGTCACTACTATTGCCATTACATTCAGTGATATACGGGAATTACGATTTACGAGTAACATTAGTACAAAAAACATTACTAAGGATTCTGTATGGTCTGGTACGGGAGGAGGTCCAGGGGGGGGGGTGACACCATGAGTTACCGCACTGGGTGACACCAACCCTAGTGACGCCACTGTTTCTATTTCCAATAAAATAGCAAAATATAAATTTCTACTACAAAAATATTTATTCCTTGTTTCTTAGATTAAAAAATAATAGGAATAATAATTGAGAAAAATACGTTAGATTTATAAAATAGACCAAATTAACTTTATGTCTACCAAATTTTTTTTTTTTTGTAATTTAAAAAAGTCAAAACAGTGATTTAGCCCTGCTCTACAAAACCATAACACTACATTAATATTTTGTTTTCTTATTTTGCAGATGAATACAAGAAGACCATTCTATTTGCTCGGATCTACAGTAGATGATATTAAAGGCTCAAAGCTGCCCCCATATAGGCAAGCTTTTGGTTATTTTATGCACCTCCACAGAGAGAAAAACATGACAATCCGCGATGCTCTGCGTCAATCTATTCGAGCCACAATAGTTATCTGGGATAAGGCCAATATTCCTACTCAGCAGGAACCTCGTGCCATGAAGAAGTTAGAGAATTTCTTTAACGAATGGACTTGCTTAAAGAAGCATGCTTCCAGAACAAGCCAGAGCCATAAAACCAAGGAGGCTGATTTTGTAGAGCGATTGGAAGATCTCTTTGACATCGCCCATGGAGACGCTGAGAAGCTGATCAAGAATCGTGAGGACTGGGAGTTCCTTCAACTGCAAAGACAAAAAGGTCGTCCTGGCTCAATCGGTGGTGTGGACACTGTACATCTTCACCGCACAAAAAATGCAGTCAAACGGTTGGAAGCTGAGGCAGAGAGAAAAAGAAAGTCAGAATCTTTGATGGAGGCGTCTACTAGTCAAGTTGTACTGGCTTCTTCCACATCTTCCAGCAACACTGATGAAAGTGAGAATGAGGAGGAGGAGCCCAAAGGAGCTTGTGCTTTACCAAAATCTAAGAAAAAACGAGGCATGAAAAACATCATGACTATTCAGATGTCTGCTGCCCTGGATCGTACACAAATTTCCTCTAGAAAGGCAACATTTATCCTCGCAGAGGCAGCTAAAAGCTTTGGTTTGGACGCTTCAGATTACAACATAAACCAACATTCTATCCATCGCCTTCGAAATAAGAACCGAGCTCGTCATGCTAAAGAACTTAAGGAGCATTTCCATGGAGAATGTTCTATGACAGTCCACTGGGATGGCAAGATGATGGAGGACCTCACCTCGCACAAGCACATTGATCGTCTCCCAGTACTTGTGTCAGGACCTGGTGTTGAACAGCTGCTTGGTGTCCCCAAAATCCCAAACTCAACTGGAGAAGCACAAGCTGAAGCCGTCTTTAACTGCCTGAATGAATGGGGAATTACAGAGAGAGTAAAAGCAATTTGTTTCGATACAACAGCTTCAAACACGGGTCAATATAGTGGAGCCTGTGCTCTCATCGAAGCAAAATTGGGACATGATGTTTTGTACTTGCCTTGTAGACACCATGTTTTAGATTTATTGTTGGGAGCTGCATTTGAAGCAACATTGGGATCTACATCAACTGGTCCAGAGATATTGATCTTTAAGCGTTTTCGTGACAATTGGACTTCTGTTGATCAAAGCCAGTTCCAAACAGGTGAGACAGACACGATTACTAAAGAAGCAATTATCCAGTCTAAAACTGAACTAATTCAGTTTGCTAGATCCCAGGCACCTATGCTACGGGATGACTATCAAGAACTTTTGGATCTGTCCATCATCTTTCTTGGAGGTGTCCCCAATAAAGGCATCAAGTTTCGTGCACCAGGTGCCATGCATCGAGCTCGCTGGATGTCCAAAGCGCTCTATTCTATCAAGATGTGGCTTTTTCGAAACCAGTTCAAGATGACTAAGACTGAAGAACGAGGAATTCGAGATCTTTCCCTTTTTTCTGTTCTCATCTATATGAAGGCTTGGACAACATCCTCACTCCCTATTGAAACCCCATTTAATGACTGGCTCCTTATGAGGTCATTGATTAATTATCCTAACAAAAAGATTTCTGATGCAACTAAAAAAAAGCTCTCTAACCACTTATGGTACCTGTCTGAAGAAGCAGTTGGTCTTGCTTTCTTTGATGAGCGAATTACTACAGATGTAAAGAAACGCATGGTAAAGGCATTAGAAGATGAGTCCACTGATAGACCACCCAAGCGTCCTCGGATTCCTGAATCGACCTTCTGCTCTGGTGAAGGACTACACCAACTTGTTACAAGAAATACTAGAGAATTCTTTACTAAGCTGAATTTGCCAGAAGGATTTCTGAACAAGGCACCCAGCACTTGGACATCCAACTGTGAATATTTAAGGGCCAGAGCTATTGTTGCAGCTCTATCTGTTGTAAATGACCGGGCAGAACGTGCAGTAGCTTTAGTTCAAGAGCTGAATAAGAAATTGACAGTGGGGGAAGAGCAGCTCCAGTTCCTGCTCCAAATTGTTGCAAAACACCGCCAGAGTCACCCAGTTCCATCAAAAACTGTTCTTCTCAAAAAATAACCATCAATGAGGTCGCACCTTAAAATACACCATATTGTATAATCATTGTATATTAAATAAATGTTGTATAAGGAAATAATGCTAATTAAAGTAATTAAAGTATGTAAATAGCACTGGCATTTTGAATTTATCTCTATATAATAAACTAATGGTTTTTTTTTGTAGCAATGCTTCATTGCTGATTGTATATAAAAAAAGAGCCAGGAAGGATTTTGGATAGGAGAAAAAGGATTGGGATAAAGAAGGATTGAGGACCAAAGGATGGATTATAACAACATCAAGGATAGGTTAGAAAAGGATCAATGATAAATAAGAAGGCCTATACTTATAAAAACGAATCAAACTAAAAAAAGAAGGAAGGAATTATGTGTATAATGAGCATAATCATATGTCAGGAGCTATTATGCCAGGGTCACCATTTTTATTAGCCGGGGGCGACCCCTAAATATGAGCCAATTTGTGTCAAACTTTCAAGTTTTAGTTTTTATGCTAAATGGAACTATTTTAGGGGGCGCAGATAAAATAATTCAACATTTCAATTTTTGACTACCCAATAAGAGACAGAGACACCCTAATATATTATATATTATTGCGCCTCGGTGGTGTAGTGGTTAGCGTTGCTGACTACGAATCCATCGGCCCCGGGTTCGAGACCCGGTGACGTCAGCCTGCGCGCAGCAAAACCCAGCTGTTCATCCTTCCACACAATAAAGTGGTTGGTAGATAAATGGGTACCCTAGGTGGCCTAGTGGTTAAGACGCTGGGCTGCTGGTGGGGCGTCGTTCGGATTCCACGTTAAACTAAGTCTAAGGTGGAGTGAAAAGCTTGACCTTCGTCAGAATAAGCAATTCGGGCGGAAGCTAACCAAAGGTGTGTGTATATATATATAATTTAGGGTGTCACTTAAATGCAAAGTTTGAAATTTTCATGCTGACTCCCCGCGAATCTATTCCATTGGTAAAAAAAACATGGTGACTGAAAAATCGTTTTATTTGAATAACTATAAAAGGTCCCCCCGCCTTCCAAAGTTTAATGCTTGCGCGGCGTCTCCATAATCGTTCATTAGATATCTATATATCTCTATATATGTGTGTGTGTGTCTGTGTGTGTCTGAATATCTGAGAAATAAAGTGAACAATACTTAACGATTCACCGTTTCTCATTTCAGCTACGTGATTTCTGGTGATGGAAACCCGGAAGTGTATATACCTATTAGGGGCAGCGGTTGATGAGGTGAAAGGATGCAAGCTTCCTTCCTACAGGCAAGCATTCGGTTACTTCCTTTACCTTCACCATGAAAAGAAAATGACAATACGTGACGCGTTGAGGAAGTCACTTCGAGCAGTGATGTCCTTCTGGGAGAAAGCTCACATTCCAACCAGACTCGAGACACACTGCGTCAGCAAACTGGATAAAGTCTTCGAGGAGTGGAAAGGACTCAAAAAACACGCCTCAAGGACGAGCGATTCACACAAGACGAAAGAAAAAGAATTCATTGAACGCCTCGATCGTCTCTTTGACATCGCCCACGCTGATTGTGAGAAATTGGTCAAGTACCCAGAGGATTGGGAGTTCCTTCAGCAGCAGCGCCAGAAAGGACGTCCAGGTTCAATGGCAGGTTTGGACATGACCCATCAGCGCCAAGTCAAAGATTGTACTCGACGTCGGGAGGAAGAGGAGAAACGAAGAAAGCGATCAGCAGCTGAAATGGAGGCAGTATCCAACGAAGCGGTTTTGGAGTCCTCATCCTCCAGCTCAGATGATAGCGAAGAAAAAGGAGCATGTGGTGGTTCGTTAGCGTCTAAACAAAGAGCAACGAAGAACATCATGACATCGGAATTGGCGGCAGCGCTTGATCGCACGCAACTCTCGTCAAGAAAGGCCACATATCTGCTGTTTGAGGCAGCTTCCAGCTTAGGGCATGATGCTAGCGACTACAACATCAATCGTGGATCCATTCATCGTCAGCGTGAAAAATTCCGTACCCTTAAGGCTCGGCAACTGAAGAGCGAGTTCCAAGGCAATAGTCCGTTGACTGTTCACTGGGACGGAAAACTCATGCAAGATCTGACGTCACGAGAATATGTTGACCGCTTACCTATTCTTGTATCTGGCTCCGGGACAGAGCAGCTCCTCGGGGAGCCAAAACTTCTGTCAGGAACCGCGCTGGCACAAACAAATGCCATCATAGATTGCCTGAATGAATGGGGAGTGACCGATCATGTCAAATCTATGTGTTTCGACACAACCGCGACAAACACAGGCCACCGTGGAGGAACTTGTGTTCTTCTGGAAGAAAAAGTTGGACGTGACCTGTTACACTGCGCGTGCAGACACCATGTACTGGAGTTGGTGCTACAGGCGGCATTCGCAGCATCGCTAGATTCAGTATCTACCGGTCCAGAAATTCTGCTTTTCAAGCGCTTCCATGATTATTGGACCCGCATTGACCAGCAACAGTTCCAAACTGCGGACACAGATGCGTTCACCAAAGCAGCTATTTTTAAGCATAGAACGGAGCTCATTGAGTTTGCAAAATCACAAGCACTTCAAGTTCGTGATGACTATCAGGAATTCCTCGATCTTTCCGTCATCTTTCTTGGAGGAGTTCCATACAAGGGACTAAACTTCCGCGCCCCTGGTGCTATGCACCGGGCGAGATGGATGGCTAAGGGGCTCTATGCCATCAAGATCTGGCTCTTCCGAAGACAGTTTAAACTGACGAACACTGAGGAACGCGGAATTCGAGATATCTGCCTCTTTTCTGTTCTAGTTTACATGAAAGCGTGGGCAACAGCTCATCTGTCCATCGAAGCTCCGCTGAATGATTGGGAATTGATGAGGACGCTCCTTCGATACCCGCACAAGAAGATCTCTGATGGTACCACCAAGAAGCTGTCTGCGCACCTGTGGTACCATTCGGAGGAGGCAGTGGGTCTGGCGTTCTTTGATGAGAGGATATCGATGGAAGTGAAGTGCAGCATGGTTGCAGCGTTAGATCAAGAAGCCCCTCACATGCCGCCAAAACGACCTTTGGTTCTTGATACTATGTTCCTCAGTGACAGCAAAGGACTGGAGCAACTGATCACAAAGAACACCCGAGGATTCTTCTCAAAACTTCAGTTGCCAGATTGCTTTCTGCTCCACCATCCCAGTTCATGGACGTCAAACTCTGAATACGTGCAAGCTCGGGATGTGGTCTCCAAACTTGCAGTGGTGAACGACAGAGCAGAACGGGCCGTGGCTCTGGTGAAGGAGCTGAACGGAAAGTTGACAGTGAAAGAAGAACAGCTCCAGTTCCTCGTTCAAGTTGTCACTGACCACAGAAAGCAACACCCAGCTCCGAACAAATCAGCATTAGTGAGGAGGCGAAAGAACTAATCACTGATCAGCGTATGAGCACCAATTATTCTGCTACTGTATATGTATTTTATTTCTCAAAGTTTTGCTTTTGTTGCTTCTCCATTTTGTACCATTATTCGCCAAATTATGTCTTCTATTTTGATTATATAATAAACTGTTTGTATTCTTTGCGTTTTTAAGTGTCTTACTTTCGTTATTTCACCAAATTGCCTTGTTTTTTTATTATCTGGTTCGTCCCAAGCTGTGAACACTGAACAGCTTGTTGACGTCAACAAATGGGTCTTGTTCTCAGTGACGAGGGCGACCTTTAAATGATGACCAATCAGGACCAAATTTCTCTTCCGTATGTTTTACACCAAATGGAACAATTTTAGGGGTGTCATAGGAAAATATCCATCGTTTAATTTTCCCCCTATTACCTAGTGACACCCTAATATATATATATATATATATATATATATATATATATATATATATATATATATATACACAACCGGGGGTTCCAATAAAATGTTTACACATCATATGAACATATATGATGAATAAAACCACGAAGGGAAAAGAAACACAAAGTGGTGCTCAAGCGCTTTCGTCTAATGACATCCTCAGGAACACTGAAGTGAAAAGAGAGTTCAAGACTATATATAGGCTACAAAAAAAAAATATATATATAAATATATAGTAAGTGTGGAAATAAAAAATGTGGGAGGAAAATGGTGTATTGTACTTAAATAACAGTAGTATCCCTTGTTACAGGAAATGGCGGCATTGCAGTTATCGTTTAAGCAACGTAAGTGGATTCTGAAGCACTACTGGAAGACGGAGAATGTGGCTGAGGTACAGAGACATTGGAGAAATGAGTTTGGAACATTACCACCATCACGGGTAACAATTACAAGATTACGTGATAAGTTTGAGACTGACGGAACAGTGCAAAACGTCAACAAAGGCCGATCTGGAAGACGTCGCACTTCAACTGACAATGAAAGTGTTGAGACCGTGTTACAGGCCTTCACAAACTCTCCAAATAAGTCTACAAGGCAATGTTCTCGTGAGACTGGTGTTTCTAAATCCAGCGTTCGTCGCATTTTGCGACGTGAAAAGTGGAAACCGTACATACTTAGACTGCTCCATGCAATGAATGAGGACGATCCAGATCGTCGAAAAGAATTTTGGGAGTGGTTTTTGCACATGTGTGATGAAAAACAATCTTTTCCCGATTTCACTGTTTGGTCCGATGAAGCCACTTTTAAACTTAATGGTACTATCAATCGACACAACTGTGTGTACTGGGCCACCGAAAATCCAAACGTAACAAAAGAACGAGCACTTAATCAACCAGGAGTGTCAATGTGGTGTGGTCTCTCTTTCAGAGGACTGATAGGGCCATTTTTCTTTGAGGACACTGTCACAGGTGCTGCTTACTTATCAATGCTGCAAGACGACATTGTACCTTCAATCAGAGCTCTTTTTTTGGAAGTGTGTTACTTTCAACAGGATAGCGCGCCACCACATTACCACAATGACGTTAGAAATTTTCTCAATGTTTGTTTTCCTAGAAGATGGATAGGACGTAGGGGATGTACGGAGTATCTACCACGATCTCCTGACTTAACACCCTTAGACTTTTACTTGTGGAGCACTCTGAAGAACACTGTGTATGCTGAAAAACCAAGGACACTACAGGCCTTGAGACACGAAATTGAAATAGCCTGTGCCAACATTCCACTCCGAACAATCCGAACAGTATGCCGATCTGTTGCGCGCCGTTGTCAAGAATGTATTGATGCTAGTGGCGGACATTTTGAACATTTAAAACATTAAAGTAAGCAGCACAACCATGAAGGTATTGACGCTGCTGGCTCATATTTCGAACATTTAAAAATTAAAAAAGCCTATTTGCTATCTATTTACCATCCGCCTATTTTGCTTATTGATATGTATGTTAATATGATGTGTAAAAATTTTTTTGGAACACGATGTATATATATTAGTAACCAACTGTAGTCGGAAGAGGCTTTTGCAAACAACCTATGCAATACACGTCAACAATTAGCGATATAACTCATCAAACCAAACATGATCAAGATGACGTCATACCAAGGGCGCATAAGATGACGTCAAAGGCGGGAAGACCAAGTCGTGGACACTAAACGCAGCGTCTTTGCTCTCCGAAATCCAACCTCAGTGACACGTAGACCATCATCATGTAAACATAATTTGTGCAAGCCCCACTTGGGCTTTTTGTGTCATTCACCTATCTTTATATAAAGACTATTCATCACCTCGCGCGTTATTAATTGTCAAACCATTATATATTGAATGCATTAATTCAAGTGTACACATTATTTCCAATGTAAACAATCAGCAATTCTATCACTTTAAATCAATTTATTTTGTACAATAAAGGAAGAAAACTACTACTATTAATCAACCTAATCAGTAACTTAATTAGTAACATTCTTTGATCTGAGAGATCTGGTGACCTCGGCTAAAGCATTCATTAATAACAATCATTTATAACCATTATCAAATAATGGTAATTACCATCATTCCTTATAGTACTGATTTACGGATCAAACATGGCTACAAACTGGCAATTAACTAAATAATCATAAAATGGTCCCTCTCCCCCTCCTGCGGAAGTTGCCCCCTTGATGTTGAGGGAGTGTGGAGTGCATTCCTGGACCAGTTTATGGTGCTGCAGTCTGCTGTCATACCCTCAAAACCGGTCACCCCTGCTTCAACGCAGCCCAAGTGGTTCAGTCGGGACATCGCTTCGGCTATCCGAAATAGGAAAACTGAGGAGAGCGAAGGCCAATCATTCCCATGAGAACACTGAGGCGTATGTCCACCTGTGCAGGGAAGTGAAGGCGAAGGTTAGGCTAGATAAACGTAACGAAGAATTCCGGGTGGACCCCTAAGGAGTCCACCTTCGACGTGGACATCGGTAATGTGTTAAATGAGTACTTTCCGGGAGTATTCACCAGGAGGACACTCGCGACATCCCCGAGCCAGGCGTGAAGCACGAAGGCGCTGGCCTGGATAGTGTTCGGTGTACCACGACAATAGTTACCGATAGACAAACTGAGCGCATTTAAGGCTCCTGGACCAGACCAGTTCCTCCCAAGAATGTTGCGGGAAGTGCGCGACCAGGTGGCTCCCCACCTGGCTACAGTCTTCAACAAATCGTTGGAGACGGATCGTGTCTGGTGACTGGAGGGAAGCCAACGTGACCCCTATCTTTAAGAAAGGGGATCACGAAAGTCAAGGGAACTATCGTCCCATTAGTCTCACTTCGGTCGTAGGTAAATTATTAGATGGAATAATAGCGGATAGGATCGTTGGCCATTTGGATTCCTACAAGCTGCTTGGGGACTCCCAACATGGGTTCAGACGGCATAGGTCGTGTCTCACCAACCTGCTCGAGTTTTTCAACGTCATGTGGAGTGAGTATGATAAGAGGAGTCCGATTGATATACTTTATCTCGACTTTGAGAAAGCCTTTGATAAGGTTCCTCACTGCCGGCTAATGGGCAAAGTGCCCACGCAGGGTATCGGTGGGGAAGTAGGTAGGTGGATTCAAAATTGTCTGAAGAATAAGCGGCAGAAGGTTGTAATTAAAAGGGCTATCTCGGGTTGGGCCTCGGTCATTATCGGGGTTCCTCAGGGTTCCGTTTTGGGGCCACTGTTGTTTATCATTTACATAAATGATATCGACGCTGGCATCGTCCGTAGGATCGCCAAATTCGCTGATGACACAAAGCTTGGGGCCAATGTTGGGATGCCGGAGGCGATCGAGGAACTGCGTGCGGATCTAGGTAGGATAGGAGATTGGTCCGAAAAATGGCAAATGCTGTTTAACTTGGGTAAAGGCAAGGTGATGCACATTGGCTACGCGAATCCCAAGTTGGACTACTCCATGTTGCGAGTAGTATCGAGGCCACTTATTTGGAAAAGGACTTGGGTGTGCTAATTAGCAGCGACCTAAGTTTACCAAACAGTGCGAAGAGGTGGAAAAGAAAGCCCAGAAGCTGTTGGGTTATATCAGGAGGCAATTTCGATTTCGGAACAAGGAGATTGTGCTCTCTCTGTACAATTCCCTGGTTCGGCCGCACCTGGTGTATGCTGTGCACTTCTGGTCGCCCACCCTCAAAAAAGATATTGAGAGGCTGGAGCGAGTGCAGGCGAGGGCCACAAAGTTAATCCCTTCCGTTAGGCATATGGGCTACAATCGACGCATACGCGCCCTAAATTTGTTTTCACTGGAAACTCGGAGGCTGCGCGATCAACTCATCGAGGTTTTCAAGCTCTTACGCGGGTTCAACGATGTCGATTTTAGAAGCATGTTTAGTTTAAATGATAACCCAACTCGCAACATTGGTTGGAAGTTATATTTGAAACGGTTTAGGACTAGTATGTGTGAGAATTACTTCACGTATAAGACCTATGACACGTGGAACAGGTTACCTTCTGAAGTTGTGAACAGTTCCTCTGTGGATCATTTCAAGAAAAGGTTGGACCGAATCTTGCACACTATTTGAGGGTGTATGAAATTTCCTCTGGCACTCGTTGCATTGTACCTCCTCATATGGGAAGGTCTCTCTCTCTCTCTCTCTCTCTCTCTCTCTCTCTCTCTCTCTCTCTCTCTCTCTTTTTACAGAGACACGTTGAGTCCGGTTGACTGCCAGTTCCGGTCGGAACGGGAGCTGCTTGGCGTCGATCTGAATGTGGACGAGCTATAGGTTAATCTTGGTGTACAGACCTCCGCATCTCCTCCTCGAGGAGGATACAGCCTTGTACACCGAACTCAGTAGCCTGCTAGGGGATAGGGTGTGTGTAGTTTTAGGAGACTTCAACTGTCGCGGCATAAAGTGGGAAAACAGGACTGCTGATGCTGAAGGGAGGAGGCTAGTTGACTTTGCTGATGAGAACTTCCTCATTCAGTGGGTCAACGAGCCTACACGAGGCGAAAGCGTTCTAGACTTAGTATTCACGACCGAAGACAACCTCGCCACTGGCCTCACCGTTGACGAATCGTTGGGCGGGAGTGATCACGGTCTTATTAGGTTCCGTGTGTGCGTCCCTCGGGTAAAGCGTAGTAACTCGAGAGGCAGTAAGCTCGATCTCCGGCGGGCGAACTTTGTTAGCCTCAGGGATAGCGTAGGAGATGGGGTTAGAGGTCGGCGGCGATGTTGAGGGAGTGTGGAGTGCATTCCGGGACGAGTTTATGGTGCTGCAGTCTGCTGCATACCCCAAAACCGGTCACCCCTGCTTCAACGCAGCCTAAGTGGTTCAATCGTGACATCGCTTCGGCTATCCGAAATAGGAAAGTAGCGTATAGGAGGGCGAAGGCCAATCGTTCCCATGAGAACACTGAAGGGTATGTCCGCCTCTGTAGGGAAGTGAAGGCGAAGGTTAGGCTAGCGAAACGTAACGAAGAACTACGGGTGGCAAGCCTCTGCAAGGGGAACCCTAAGGAGTTCTTCAGTTATGTTAATAGTAGAAAGCCCATTAGAAGCATGATAGGACCGAAGCGGCGTTCTGCGAACCTCCGACGCGGACATCGTTAATGTGCTTAATGAGTACTTTGCGGGAGTGATCACCAGGGAGGATACCCGCGTCATCCCCGAGCCAGGCGTGAGGCACGAAGGTGCTGGCCTGGATAGTGTTCGATGTACCGCGACAGTCGTTGCCGACAGAATAGACAAAATGAGCGCGTTTTAAGGCTCCTGGGCCAGACCAGTTTCTCCCCAGAGTGTTGCGAGAAGTGCGCGACCAGGTGGCTCCCCACCTGGCTACAGTCTTCAACAAATCGTTGGAGACGGGCCAGGTGCCTGGTGACTGGAGGGAAGCCAATGTGACCCCTATCTTTACGAAAGGGGATCACGAAAGTCCAGGGAACTATCGTCCCACTAGTCTCACTTCAGTTGTAGGTAAATTATTAAAGGGGATAATAGCGGATAGGATCGTTAACCATTTGGATTCCTACAAGCTGCTTGTGGATTCCTACAAGCTGGTTGTGGACTCCCAACATGGGTTTAGACGGCATAGGTCGTGTCTCACCAACTTGCTCGAGTTTTTCCACGTCATGTTGAGTGAGTATGATAAGAGTAGGGCGATTGATATACTTTATCTCGACTTTCAGAAAGCCTTTGATAAGGTACCTCACCGCCGGCTAATGGCGAAAGTGCGCGCGCTGGGTATCGGTGGGGAAATAGGTTGGTGGATTGAAAACTGGCTGAGGAATAGGCGGCAGAGGGTTGTAATTAAAGGGGCTAGTTCGGGTTGGGCCTCGGTCACTAGTGGGGTTCCTCAGGGTTCCGTTTTGGGGCCACTGTTGTTTATCATTTACATAAATGATATCGACGGTGCCATCGTCAGTCGGATCGCCAAATTCGCTGATGACACCAAGCTTGGGGCCAATGTTGGGACGCCCGAAGCGATCGAGGAACTGCGTGCGGACCTAGGTAGGATAGGAGAGTGGTCCGAAAAATGGCAAATGCCGTTTAACTTGGGTAAATGCAAAGTGAGGCACATTGGTTACGCCAATCCCAAGTCGGACTACTCGATGTTGGGGAGTCATATCGAGGTGACTGATTTAGAAAAGGACTTGGGTGTGCTAATTAGCAGCGACCTTAAGTTTACCAAACAGTGCGTAGAGGTGGAAAAAAAAGCCCAGAAACAATAGTTTCTGGGCTTTTTTTTCCACCTCTACGCACTGTTTGGTAAACTTAAGGTCGCTGCTAATTAGCACACCCAAGTCCTTTTCTAAATCAGTCACCTCGATATGACTCCCCAACATCGAGTAGTCCGACTTGGGATTGGCGTAACCAATGTGCATCACTTTGCATTTACCCAAGTTAAACGGCATTTGCCATTTTTCGGTTATATCAGGAGGCAATTTCAGTTTCGGAACAAAGAGATTGTGCTGTCTCTGTACAATTCCATGGTTCGGCCGCACCTGGAGTATGCTGTGCACTTCTGGTCGCCCACCCTCAGGAAAGATATTGAGAGGCTGGAGCGAGTGCAGGCGAGGGCCACAAAGTTAATTCCTTCCGTTAGGCATATGGGCTACAATCGACGGTTACGCGCCCTGAACTTGTTATCGCTGGAAACTCGGAGGCTGCGCGGTCAACTGATCGAGGTTTTCAAGCTCTTACGCGGGTTCAACGATGTCGAGTTTAGAAGTATGTTTAGTTTAAATGATAACCCAACTCGCAACAATGGTTGGAAGTTGGATTTGAAACGGTTTAGGACTAGTGTGTGTGGGAATTACTTTACGTATAAGATCTGTGACACGTGGAACAGGTTACCTTCAGAAGTTGTGAACAGTTCCTCTGTGGATCAGTTCAAGAAAAGGTTAGACCAAATCTTGCACACTATTTGAGTGTGCAAAGACATTTAGGACCTCAGTCTGCGGAAATTTCTTTTCCTATAAAATAGTTAATATCTGGAACCAACTTCCCTCAGAGGTTGTTTCCAGTCAGTGTAAATGTGTTTAAAAATAGGCTAGACAAAGTACTGAATACTCTCATAGTTTAAGACTAAAACATAAGAAAACTCTGCAGGAGATCGCTTGCACGGTGTCTCTGTGAGCAAGCTAAATCTTGAGCTATTTATATATTCTCCACTTTCCTGTAAAATTTCCTTGGCTACTTTTCCAGGGTCAAGGTATTTTCTTCAACCTTTTTCCGTACCTGCCTCTGGCAGGGAGGGAGCGGAGGGTGGGGAGAGAGCCTTCTACTTTTCTATCCAGTTTTCTACTACTGCTAGGATAGTTGAAAGAAAAATAAACTTTTACAAAATTTTCCCTGGCACCCGTTGCCATTGGTACCTCCTCGGTATGGGCCGCAAGGCCTTTTGAGGTACTTCTTTTCCTTGTAACTCCTTGTAACTCTCTCTCTCTCTGCATTGATTCAATTAACTTATTGATGGTATCTTGGTTGGTGATGTTCTAACTTTGTTGTATCACTTCCCAGAGATCAGCAAGGCTATAAGAATCGTTCTTTTCCTTTTCAGCTGTGGACAATCCACAAATTCTCAAGTGAATTTAGATCAGGTGACTATGGAAACTATTTCATCATGATCAACACATTATGTTACGTTCTTAACCTCCTTCTGCAATCACTATTATTAATTATTATTCATTATTATTACTTTTATTAGTAGTATCTTCATTCGTATTTCATGTTTTTCTAATTCATATGGCCCTTACAATTTTCTGTTTCCTGTGTTTCTTAATCGTCGTTGTCACCCTCTTTCCTAATCCCCCCTTCCCCTCCCCTACCTTCGGTTCCACGCTCTTTATATATTATATACAGGGTGTCCCAAAGGCTAGCTTACCGAGATAAGTCAGCTTGTCTCTTCAATGTCTGAGGCCACATAAAGACGTGCTTTTGCGGGGAAAATGGTTTTAAGTATTTTTTATCTTGTACGGGAGAAGAAACGTTTACTGTAAATGATTTTCAAACAGTTTCCTTCCCTCAGAAAACAAATCTTACGTGGTTCCAAAAATGGACCAGTGAAAGTGACTCATCTCGGTAAACTAACTGAAACTAAGCTGAAGGCTTTTGTCCTAATAAATTCATTTCTCGTTGTGGCTTTATTTTCCCTTACATTCTTTTCTTCTTCACGCTTCGGGTAATTCATGGAAAGGTTGGAATTATGTTCTAGTCATGATCATGTCGAAAAATGAACTTTCGTCCCACCAGGCATTAACCACTCGGTATGGATGGTAGGATGAATTAAGATGGAATGGTAAATGTTTTTTCATGGTATCATTGACTTTAGAATGTTTAGGCAGTGGTTCCCAACCTTTCAGGATTAGTTCACCCCTTTGCAAACGGCCGACTGATAATTACCCCTCTTCTATCAAACAAAAAACATGTTTTTTTCGTAGATTAATAATGCTTTACTTGTCGTTCACGCGACAACGAAGATAATTACAGTTTAATAAATATTACAGTAAGATAAAGACTAGTGAAGATATTTTTTTCTTTTAAATGAAGCAAACGATAAATTACTTTCTTTAAATAGCGATCATAATTAGGAATTTCTATACTATTTTTAAAGTTTATATATTCAATTTCATTCAATTATGCGTCTGAAACATCTAAAAGAAAGCGAGAAAATGAAGTTGAAGTGACCCGATAGTCATCTCCTCTGGAGATGACCAAATTCTGCGCAGGGGAAGAATTCTCCCAGGTTGGGAACCAGTGATGGAACTTTCGTGACATAGCTAATGAAACAACCACATACCATAATAAACCCTCAATGTTTCGCGGAAGCTCGAGTCAGCGTCTGGTGTACTCCTTATACGTGTACCAAACATTCACGAAATGGAATGAAATACACATCGTATTAGATTCTAGGAAACACTGGCACCAGTCCTCCATAAAATAGACTTTACCAGTCTTCAGCAATAAAATCCTTATATTTATTGTCCCATTGCATTTAAAAAAAAATCTGTGAAGAAAAACTTGAGACTATATAAGGATTTACTGCTAGAAATTAGTAGTCCTTTATACAGACGAGTCCAAAGTGGATTTGTTTGGTACACGCACTAGTCAGTACTTCACGGACCGACTCAATGGAAAATTGGGCCCGCAGTGCGTAAAAACTGTAAACTATGTCGGGAGCTTCACGATGGCATGGGGTTGTTTTAGTTGGTATGGTATTCGAGACTGTAAAAATCATGGGTATACCACGAAGAAATAACAATACCACTTCATCTTAATTCGCCATGCCATACCGAGTGGTCAACGCCAAGCGAGTCAAAACTTCATTTTCCGACAATGACCCAAAACGCAAATAGCTACAACCTTTGCATGAATTATGTGAAGCATAGAGAGAATATGATGGCCTCCACATTCACCTGACCTAAATTTAACTAAAAATTTATCGACAATGCTCAAATGTGAAATAGAAAACTGCAGTCCAACCTCACTGATCTACGGGAAGTGATACAACAAAGCTGGACAATATCAACCAAGAAAACCTAAATAAAATGATTGAATCAGTGCCAGGAGTGGCTTTTATTGGCTGCAAAGGAAGACATGCAAAATAGCTGGAAAGTTATTTATAGCCTTCATTTATAGTCCAACTTTGTTTTATGAATATTTATTTATTTCCTTTTCTTATTAAATTAACTTTTACCACCATTTTTTTCCGATTGTTACAAAAATCTAGGTGGACTCATAATTTTGCCACCCACTATTATAATATATATATATATATATATATATATATATATATATATATATATATATATAATATTATATATATATATATATATATACTGTATATGGGAATGAACTCAGAATGGTCCCCTGAGTTTTTATGATACACACAGACAGTGCATGGAACAAGGAACTCTTCTGGGATAATTAAATCCACTTTAGTCCGAATAAGTAATGGTAAATGACAAATACCATAGTTTTCTTTTTCATGATGCTAGCCCAACGTGGGCAACGGGTCACTCGCAAAGAGGTCCCATAAATATAGCTTCCCTCACCAGCTATCTGCAAAGCAGACAGGATCCAGCTTTGGGACATGGATCTAGGGTAAAGCAGCCTAGCCCTGTTACATTTAGAACCTCAATATAAGCAAAAGACTCGCTGCATTCACGTCAGATTGAATACATCAAAGAAAAAGGGGTAACTATTATATTTTAGCCAAAAACCAAAACTTAAACCTCAACTGGTAGAATTGAGCATCCACTTTTCAAGGCACATAACATGTCCGTTTCAAGATGGTATTTGTCATTTACCATTACTTATTCGGACTAAAGTGGATTTAATTATCCCAGAAGAGTTCCTTGTTCCATGCACTGTCTGTGTGTATCATATATATATATATATATATATATATATATATTATATATATATATAAGAGAAATCCAATGACAAGGAGGAATGTAAATGCCATGAAAAGTCTTCTTTAATGCAACGTTTCGAGCAATATGCCCATCTTCAGGCTAAATAATAATAATATGAAATTAAAATCAATAAACAATTAAAACAAGACAAAACAGTTTCTATAAGACCAATTCTTAAAAACAAAATTTAAAAAGACTAAAAGAAGGTTAAATTCAGTTATTAAAATTTACATATAAAATTACAAGAAATTTAAAAAGCTATTTTTAAATTACATATAGTAAACTTGAAATTAATACAATGGAATAACACTACTAACCCTTCATTGCTGGTTCCGAGGCACAAGTAATTTTAAAACAAAACACATGGAACATACTATGGGTTGGGTGGTTGGAGTTATAAATTGGGAAGGGGGAATTATACAAAATTTAAAGGGACAGCTGAGGAATCAACATTTAGAGAAGGGGTCAATGTTTTTATATAAAGAGATTCCAAAATTCTAAGTGAGTTGGAACAAGAGTTATACCCGAGAATTTTAAAATTATCTAAAGTGACATCAGTTTTACATTTAATACTATGTTCCCGGATACTAGAGGCTTCTTTTTTATTTAAAATTTTACCTGTTCGGCAACTTATTCCCATATGCGAATAAAATCTAGCCCTGAGAGAGCGCACGGTGCTGCCAATGTAAGTACCAAGGAGACACATTGGGCAAGTAAATAAATATACAACACCGCTACGCAACGAATCAGGAGTTCGATCCTTCGCTGAGAAAAAGCTACCTAAAGACGTTTTATTAATAAATATAATGTGAAAATCAGTATGATAAAAAAAATTTTAACAACTTCGTAAATTTAAGTTTAAATTCTTTATTCATGGGACCCATTTCAGGTACCAAGAAATATTTTACATCTTTAGGCACTGAAATACAGGGAAGTTGAGGGCTATAAACATTATTTAAGAAAGATCTTATTACTGTAGTTTATCTACATATTGAACAGGAAAACTATTATTGGTAAAATATAATCTTAAATTATTAAATTCATCGTTAAGTAAGGTAAAACTAGAAGTCAAATTATATCCTCTGAACAAGTGTTTTAATGCACGACATCTTATAGTTAAAATCAGTAAAACTAAAAAAATTCATGCCCAAACCGGTAAAAGTGGGTTTCCTGTAAACTGATGTAGTAATAGAATCCCCTTTTTTCGAAATTAAAAGATCTAAAAAGGGAAGGGAGCCATTTTCCTCAGTTTCCATTGTATAAGTTATATTGGGGTGCAGAGAATTTAAGAAATTAAAAAATTGTTGCGCTTGTACAGCATTATCAAAGACAGCTATCGAGTCATCAACGAAGCGTCGGTAAAAAATTGGTTTACAATGGGTGGGAGATTGTCTAAAAATTATACTTTCTAAATGAGTCATAAAAAAATCAGCTGATAAAGGTCCGACGGGTGATCCCATCCCAACACCATCAATTTGTTGGTAAACCTTATTATTGAAAGTAAAATAACATTGCTTAAAACCAGTTCTAAAGTTCCTTAAAATAAGACCATGAAAAACCATGAAAACTATCAACAGAGCTAAAAACCCTATCTAAAATAATGGCAATAGTTTCTGATACAGGTACGTTCGTGAAAAGCGACTTTACATCAAAACTGACAAAAAACTTTTTTGAACCGAAATTCTCACTAAGATCTTTTTGAAATTCATGAGTTATTTATGGTATACGCATTTTTCGCAAAAGGTGACAAAAGACCAACAACAAATTTTGCCAACTGAAAGGTAGGTAAGTTATACGAAGCTAAAATAGGACGGAGAGGTGTTCCAACTTTATGGATTTTAGGCAAACAGTATAATTGAGCAAGATCAGAACCAGATACGAACAACTGAGAGTAAGTATCGTTTTTTATTATCTTTAAAGACTTTAATCGTGACAAAAATCTATTAACTTTGTCTTCCAACCTTAAAATGACTTTATTGACGGGTTCAAGAATTTGTTTGAATTTGCTATCATCACTTAAGATTTCATTAGTTTTATTTATGTAATCAGATTTATTCAAAATAACAACTCCGTTACCCTTGTCCGGTCTAGTCACGACAATCTCCTGGTTCTTTGCCAAATTCTTAATAACCTGCAAGTCACTCTTCTTAAATATAAAATATTTAAATTTAAGGTTTCTAAGTTTATGAAAAAATTCATGAGTTAAATTAGCAAACTGACACTTAAAATTATTAAAATCACCAACATGGGGAACATTTTTCAAGCCATTAAAAAATTTTTCAAAGTAAAGAAAAAACGAAGGCTTATATAGGGTGAACCAAATGTAGGTGGACAGTAAATGATAACGTTTATTTTGAGAATACATATTTAATTTTTTTGTATACTATAATACAAAATAAAATTTAAATAAATTTAGTTATAATATTTAATATAATATAACACAAACACCATAGTTATAATGAACACCATAGTTATAATATAATATAACACAAACCATATTCAACCTACTGTCCACCTACTTTTGGTTCACCGTGTATATTTGAAATAACGGAAGCTTAAATTGCAAGCCAAGTGAGAGTAAAAACTTTTCCCGAGGGGAGGGTGTAACTAGAAAAATTCGAAATTACTTTATCAGAATTGAAAAAGTTAGGTGAATTCAGGCCCAGGGCCTTTAACTTACGTTCATGAGTTTCAGAAATGGTAGAATGAAACTTTTCAAGATCACGTTGTACAAGAGAAATTATTAATAAATAATCCAACAACGAAAGGGTATTTTTAAGAGTAATTATATGATGCTCAAGCGACTTATTATGCGAGTCTGAAATTTTGATTTTATAATTAATTTCATTATTTAACAAATATTCCAGAGAAGATTGATAAAATTCAGAGTCATACAGATTTTCTCGATAAAGTTTGAAATAAACGAATTTCGGGAAAACCCTACATGTACGACACATTTCAAGAAAATAACAGTCGAGTTTAGACTTGAGAAGCTTTGGGCATGAATTTTTTTAGTTTTACTGATTTTAACTATAAGATGTCGTGCATTAAAACACACTTGTTCAGAGGATATAATTTGACTTCTAGTTTTACCTTACTTAACGATGAATTTAATAATTTAAGATTATATTTTACCAATAATAGTTTTCCTGTTCAATATGTAGATAAACTAATAAGATCTTTCTTAAATAATGTTTATAGCCCTCAACTTCCCTGTATTTGTGCCTAAAGATGTAAAATATTTCTTGGTACCTGAAATGGGTCCCATGAATAAAGAATTTAAACTTAAATTTACGAAGTTGTTAAAAAAAAATTTTTATCATACTGATTTTCACATATTTATTAATAAAACGTCTTTAGGTAGCTTTTTCTCAGCGAAGGATCGAACTCCTGATTCGTTGCGTAGCGGTGTTGTATATTTATTTACTTGCCCAAGGTGTCTCCTTGGTACTTACATTGGCAGCACCGTGCGCTCTCTCAGGGCTAGATTTTATTCGCATATGGGAATAAGTTGCCGAACAGGTAAAATTTTAAATAAAAAAGAAGCCTCTAGTATCCGGGAACATAGTATTAAATGTAAAACTGATGTCACTTTAGATAATTTTAAAATTCTCGGGTATAACTCTTGTTCCAACTCACTTAGAATTTTGGAATCTCTTTATATAAAAACATTGACCCCTTCTCTAAATGTTGATTCCTCAGCTGTCCCTTTAAATTTTGTATAATTCCCCCTTCCCAATTTATAACTCTCCAACCCCCAACCCATAGTATGTTCCATGTGTTTTGTTTTAAAATTACTTGTGCCTCGGAACTAGCAATGAAGGGTTAGTAGTGTTATTCCATTGTATTAATTTCAAGTTTACTATATGTAATTTAAAAATAGCTTTTTAAATTTCTTGTAATTTTATATGTAAATTTTAATAACTTTGAATTTAACCTTCTTTTAGTCTTTTTAAATTTTGTTTTTAAGAATTGGTCTTATAGAAACTGTTTTGTCTTGTTTTAATTGTTTATGATTTTAATTTCATATTATTATTTAGCCTGAAGATGAGCATATTGCTCGAAACGTTGCATTAAAGAAGACTTTTCATGGCATTTACATTCCTCCTTGTCATTGGATTTCTCTTGAATATTAAATTGAAGCTTTTTAGAAGCAACCCGCATGAATATATATATATATATATATATATACAGGGTGTCCCGTAAGTCTGGACCCATAGGGATTTATAATATATTTTTTTATTATTATTATTATTATTTATTATTATTATTTTTTTATTATTTTTATTATGATTTTTATTTGGGGGGCCACTTGAAAGCCAAAGTGTACGAGGTCAAACTTCAGAACATTTTCCACCTTAAAGCACGCATTGTGGAGGCGTGTCAAGAAATTTCTGCGACTGTGATTCAGAAAGTGCTGTCGCAGTGGAGATTGCGTCTTCAACTATCTGTGCGACACAACGGCGGACACTTTGAACAGATTATGCAATAAATTTTTGGACTATTTTTAATTTTATTATTTTTCCCTATGGGTCCAGACTTACGGGACACCCTGTATATATATATATATATATATATATATATATATATATATATATATATCTTTTTAAGGAGAGGAGGGGCGATAATTTGAAAGGTTGAAAGGAAAGGCATTAAATATAAAAGGTGCTTAAACATACGTAGGACTTTTTAAAAACTTTTTTACCAGTATTTTCCCTTACAGTTGCTACAAAAGACTTGTTCAATTCATTTCTGCCACTGCGGCAAGTTGGCAGAAATTGGTCCAAAAGACGCGTTTGAATATTAATTGTAGTATACAGGGTGTACATAAAGTCAGGATCTATTTTTGTGAAGCACTTGGAAATTATATGGAATTCAATCATAAAATGATAAAGTGGTAACATTTATTAAATAATTAAGAGTAGGATTCGACGTGACGCCCATCAGTATCCCTGCACAGCTCAAATCGTTCCGCAGCATTTCTAAACACATTCTGGAGCATTTGCGGGGTTATGTTATTTGCAGCAGTTCGTATACGTGTACTAAGTTTTCAAGACTCGTAATCTTCGTCTGATAGACGTGCGATTTGGTAAAGCCCCATGCAAAGAAATCTAAAGGGGTTAAATCTGGTGATCTCGCTGGCCAAGGTCTGTTGCTTCCGCGTCCGATCCAGCGATTTGGAAAACGTCCATTTAGATAATCCTGAACAATTTTGGCATAGTGACAAGGAGCACCATCATGTTGATAGACGACGGTACTAACAATCCTATCCCCAATCAGCTGAGGTTCAAGGAATTGCTGCAACATGTCCAGATAAATAAGCCCCGTAACTGTAGCTTCAGCAAAGAAAAAAGGACCATAAACCTTATTTTTTGTTAAACCCATCCAGACATTAACTTTAGGTGTCTCTTTCCCAATTTTGGACAAAATCATTCGGTCTTTCATCTGCCCAAATTCGACAGTTATGGCGATTTACTTTTCCACACGAATGGAAAGTGGCTTCATCACTAAAGAGAATGTTGGCCATTAAATTATCACTCCAGATTTGTTCTACGAGATCAGCACACACAGCACTTCGTCGAGGGAAATCTTCCTCATGTAAATCATGTAAAACCTGCAAATGATAGCTTTTCTTCTGCAAATTAACTTTCAGAATTTTGTGCACAGATGACGTCGGGAGGCCGAGTCTGTGTGATGCAGCACGAACGGACGTACGTGGCTCCTCAGTGATAATTCCGCGTATTGCATTTACGGTAAGATCTGACATACACGGTCGTCCTGATCTTGCTTCATCATTTACAGATCCCGTTCGTTTAAATTTGTTCACCAATTTTCATATTGTCTTCTTGTCTATTGGCCCCGGCTTATGAAATCTCCTTCTAAACTTCTCTTTGATGTCAATGTATTTCTTTCCCTCGATTCGCCAAATTACTATTGCCACACGCTCTTCTGTATTCATTCTAAGGGCTTCTGAAAAGAAAAATAGAAAAAAATAATTATTTCACAAAAATAGATCCTGACTTTATGTACACCCTGTATATGCACAAACCAGTTAAAATTGAGAAAGGTTGCTTCATATGGTCATATGTCCAAGATTAGATCTTTGGGGGGATTGGAGATCCAAATTCGACATCCTTTCTGTTGATTTATAAGCCCATGTTTATTCCTTTTACATGATTTCAAAATGTGTATGGAAAAACAGAAAAAACAAAATGATAAGGAAATACAAAAAGTAAGCTGTACAAACATACTTTATTCTCAAGATTCCGTATACGATCGGTTGACAACAATCAGGCATCCTTTTTCTGCGATATAAGAGGTATTTGAAAGTTAATTCTTTTGCATAAACATGCATGAATATACACAATACACATTCAGCGAATGGTCGTGCGGACCAATCACGAGTTTGCATGAATATACACATTCAGCGAATGGTCGTGCGGACCAATCACGAGTTTGCACGAACACGCACAAACGGAGTTGATGTTATCCATTAGCAGTGCTGTGCTCGTTACTTTATAAATGTAATGCCGTTACCGTTACCAGTCTAAATGTAACGCCGTTATCGTTACAGTTACCATTTTTTAAAGTAACGAGTAACGGCACCGTTACTCGTTACCGTTACTTTTAATGAAAGTAAATATATTATATTAGGTCATCCCATAAGTAATGCGGCATTTTTTAATTTTTTTTTTTTCCATTTTATCATTATTTTACGGATAGAAATCAAACAACTCTTTGAAGTTATTTATATTTAAATAAATATTTATTTAAATATAATAACTTCAAAGACTTGTTTGATTTCTATCCGTAAAATAATGATAAAAATGGAAAAAAAAAAAATTTAAAAATGCCGCATTACTTATGGGATGACCTAATATATATGCATAGGTATATTATAATTTATATATACATAAAATATTATATTATATAAACATTCGCTTGTGCGAGTATGTGGTGGTTTGTATCCACTGGTTAATGCATAGGCTATGAAGTCTGTGCATGCCTTCATTGCGTTGTTATGACTTATAAGGCATATTTTCCAAAAAAGTGAAACAAAATTACTGCAAGATATATTACTAGGAATTGCAACATAACGGAGGATGTAGCATCCTATTGATACTAATTTACTAATGCTAGAATATACCAGGAAATACGAAATACTAAAGAAATGAATCAAATGAGTTATTGTGCATGGCAATAATTGAAATTTATTAGCTAAATATACAAACTTAAGAACTATTATTCAAAAGATCTTTATTGGCCTTTAAGAAAACAAGCTTCTCAAAAGTTGCATCCAAGAGCGAGCCTCGTTTCGGACGCAGTATATCCTTCCCTACTGAAAAAAACCTGCTCAACAGCGGCACTAGTTGGTATAGGAGTGTTAAGCTTAATAAACATATTTTTAAAGTTAGTGGATGGGAAGGACGCAGAGCTAACGTGCCGTGAAGGCCCAGATGAGAGGAATGACGAAACCTCTGTTGAACTTAGGTCCCTCCCTGCTCCAGGGTTCTTCGCCTTTTTACTTTGACAGTGCTGTCAGTGTAGGGGGAGAGGGTGGATAGGGGTAGGCTGCCAGCATGCCAACGGCCAACATACACACCTCGCTCATAGTGAAGGGACAAATTTTTAACGGTTAATGAATAATGAGAGGATCGAAAGAAACTAATTGCGAGCTACGATAACAAAGTAACGAGTAACGACTAACGAATGTATTTCCCTAAAAAAGTAACGTCGTTACTGAAAGTTACTTGATTTGAAATGTAACGCCGTTACCGCTACTAAAAAAGTACCGCGTTACGTAACGGCCGTTACTTGTAACGCGTTACTGCCCAGCTCTATCCATTAGTGACGGTCTAGCTATGGATAACCAACTCACCGTGTGTGCATACAGTCCCGTGATTGGTGAGCGAGAGGAATGTGTAGATTTATGCATGTTTATGCACTTAGAGAACCCGCAAATACCTCGTACATCAAAAGCACACCAGGTTGTTGTTGCCAACCAATCATATACGGAATCTTGAGAATAAAGTATGTCTGCACAGCTTATTTTTTGTATTTCCTATCCATTTTATGTATTTTCGTTTTTCCATACACATTTTGAAATCATGCAAAAGGAATAAACATGGGGTTATAAATCAGCAGAAAGGATGCCGAATTTGGATCTCCAATCCTCCCCCCCAAAATCTAATCCTGGACATATGACCATATGAATTCGTAATTTTAACCGTTTTGCACATATATACTACAATTAATATTTAAACGAGTCTTTTGGAACAACTTTTGCCAATTTGCCACAGTGACATACGAGTTGAACAAGTCATCTGCAGCAGGTTTTCTTCAGTTTTATTTTTGAACGGCCCATATATATGTCAGTCAAAATCTGAAATCAATCAATACGCGTAATGACTGATTTCGGCTTTTGACGTGTGTGTGTGTGTGTGTGTGTGTACTAAGGGCACTCAATATATTTTGCTCCACCCTTTTTTCTTAGGTAAATAATAGGCCATGGGGCTGAAATATCTTTTGGGTCTTAAGTTTGAACTTTCTGCGCTTCACATAACCGGATTTTTCCAGTTTGAACGCCCCCTCCTTGTATAAAACCGATTGTTAACGCAGTTTCGAAAATGGCGTCTGACAGTGATGTGGGTCGCAAACAGAGCTGTTATCGAGTTCATAACCACAGAGAAGGAAACAGTTGGAAATATTCACAAACGTCTACAAAACGTTTACGGAGATGCTCTTATTATCAAAGCGCAGTTGGACGCTGGTCTAAACGTGCCAGATCATCGGAGAGGGGTTGAGCCAGCCTCGATGATGAGCCACGCAGCGGTCGACCGGCATCGGCTGTGACATCTCGCACTGTGCAACGTGCTAACATCATCATTCGATCAAATCGGCGCGTCACATACAAGGAGCTATCATTGGAGCTAGGAATTAGTGAAGGAAATGTGAATACGATAATTCAGCAACTGGGATACTCAAAAGTGTGTTCACGTTTGTTCCTCGCGAACTGACTGAAGATCACAAAGCCCAAAGAAAAGAAATTGCGTCCGAGTCGTTGGTTCAATACGACACAGAAGGGGATAACTTCCTTTCACGAATTGTGACTGGGGATGAGACTTGGGTATACCACTTTGAACCTGAAACAAAACGCCAACCCATGGAGTGGCATCACGCAGACTCCCCACGCAAGAAAAAGTTCAAAATGGCTCCCTCTGCAGGAAAGGTTATGGCCACCATCTTCTGGGACATGAAAGGGGTGATTCTGGTGGACATTATCAACAAAGGACAAACAATCAACTCAGAGGCATAGTGTATATTGCTACCCTACAGAGACTCCAGAGACGTATAAAGCGAGTTCGACCGGAGAGAAAACTGGAAGACGTCCTTCTTTTGCAAGATAACGCAAGACCACACAACAGTTTGCAAACAAGAGAGGCCATCACAAAAATGCGCTTGACTGTTTACCCCACCCTCCATACAGCCCGGATCTGGCACCTTCAGACTTCCATAACCATTTGTTTGGGCCAATGAAGGATGCTATTCGTGGAAGAAAATTTCAGTGACGATGAGGTTGTTGAGGAGGTTAAGAGGCGGCTCCAGCGGAACTCAGTGGACTTTAACCAGCAAGGAATAAAGGCCCTTGTTTCGAAGTGAAGTGGAAGAAAGCCGTAGAAAAGGATGGAGACTATGTGCAAAAATAAAAACTTGTAAAAAAGGTATGTAACTACTTGTGTACAAAATTTCTGGAACTTGTAAGGAAACTTGGAAAGGAAAAAAAAAAAGGTGGGGGCAAAATATATTTAGTGGCCCTCGTATATTTGGTTTTTTTTTTGTTTTTTTATGTCTATTTTCATAATGGATGCATATTTTATTACTGGTGTTCTTTTTCAGAAAAGTAAAAGATTGGGGGTTTTATTCCGCATATCCCTATAGGCTATACACTTTTTATCGACCGCAGTTCGATCCTGAACCGTCGCTCAAATTCACCAAAAATAAGTATGTATGTATTACATAACTATCAAATATTGTATATCAAAACCGTTCCTTCACTATTTCATACTTGAAGCAATAACTTTTCGTAATTTCGTACAAAGTAGGAAAAGACGATACCGCTACCAATAGACTATAGCCGAGTAAGGCCACAGAAGGACTTACTAGGCCCATATTACCCCAGATTCACAGTGGTTTCAGCAGGATGGACCTCCACACACTGCTTGTGAAACTCGCAACTTTTAGAGGAATCATTTTTTCGGGCGACTAATCTCCTTTGCTGGGCCAGTAGGATGGCCCCCATACTCATCTGACCTCACACCCCGTGACTTTTTTTGTGGGGTTACATAAAAGAGGATCTATTCTACCAAGCCTAAGCCATTTGAATACCTAAAGACCAAAATCTATGAGGTAATCATCAACATCCCAGCCGAGCTATTTCTAAAAATTATGTCAAACATTTGCGTAATGTTAAATATTGTGCTAGAAAAAATGGCGATTACACTGAACATGTTTAGTTAAGGTTAATAAACTCTTGTTTTATGTACCTCCTGCATTTGTCTGTGTCTAGTCCTTTTTTTTTTATTTTAGCTTAAATATTTATTTAAAAATAGGGACATTTTCTGAGACAACTGGTGTGTGTGTGTGTGTGTGTGTGTGTGTGTGGTGTGTGTGTGTGTATGACCTAACAGTCAAAAGCCGAAATTAATCAATCCGAGTACTGACTAACACTTTGATTTATATACGTATTGACTCATTTCGGCTTTTGACTGACATATACAATATATTATTAGCGTTTACATGGTAACCTGCAAATCAGTGACAAGCCGAAGCTGACTTTTAAATGAATCCATATCACATAGTGGAGCACCATCACCAATGATAAATTCCGATTCGGAAAATCCATCCTAAATAAACATTATCTGTTCGTAAGATTTAAATGTCTGCTCATGATATAAATTTGCAATATTTTGTCGTTTCATATCTCAAATACAATTTAAAGTTTTAAAATATGAGTATACGGCATTATATTAAAAGTTGGTATTATAAGTCATTATCATTATTAAGAACACTCCCAGCTATTTAAGCCTGGGAGGCCTATAAGCTTATAGAACAACTATAGTTTAGAAACTACGAGAGCTTTTATGTAAAAGTGTAAGTTTTCAAATGGCAACGATCGCCCTCGAGAACAACAAGTTTGCCTTAAACCACACTGGTCGGGGCCGTAACGCGATAGCGACTGTCAAAGTGAGGTTTTTTCCTTCTTTTAATTTCTCCAATCGTGAGAGTACGCGTTAAATTGAATTTATGGCAGCGGATTCCATTTCAGAAGGGCCCAATGAGCGTGCATAAAACCCAATTGACCCACTACCAAATAACAACTGCGAGCGTAAACTGATAATGCGGATCACGTGTGTCAAATTATTTATTTATTTTTTTTTTGCACCAATTACGGTAGTTAAGCTATTTCATGACGAGCTGTATTGAATGTTCTCTGCTAGCTGCTACTGCTATAACTGGACCCGTCTCATCAACCCTACTGCAGACTACTTTTTGGTTCTTAAATACTGCATTCAGAAAGAACTACTTAGTGATACATGTCCTTTTTTTTTAATTCGAAATTCTGACACATGAATTTATTCACATATTATAATCTACATTTACGGGTCTGTACACCATTATAATAAAACTTGCACTACATGTAACTAATATATATATATATATATATATATATATATATATATATATATAAAATTCACTACTACATTTCACAATGCACATTATTCAATTTGTTGTTGGGCACCAGAACACAATTCACCAATATGCAAGGAAATCTACAAGAATAAATCACACTTAAACAAGAAAAAACACTTGTATTTATATTTAATTATTTAATTAATTAATTAATTAATTAATATTATTAAGAGTACCCTAACGAAGATTAACGAGATTTCAGCTTTGTCTAGTTATAACTAAACGTTATATTCGAGTTCAACACTTTACTATGAAACTATTTACTGGCTCTCTTTGGCACTATGAGAGCCAGACTAGTTGGAATAAAGAATAGTGCCACCGCGTATGAGGGTTAAACACCCAAGGTGTATGTACATCCCAAGTGCACACCACCAATGCCAAGTATGTACACACACTCGTACATACGAGCGTGCACACATTTACGCACACGTGGCACAGTACCATACATTATGACAAAGTGTTCATTGTGTATGTGCGTGAATGTGCGTGTGTAAAGGATTGCGTGATCGCTTTACCTAAACCTTAATATCTAATAGTCGTGGATAGTGGCACGCTCAAAACTGACGTAAGGGACAAATAAATCCATTTAATTTAGTTCCACATTTCACAGTCCGAAGACGATGTAGTAACATTTGCAAATTATTAAATACAACGCGTACAGTGGTGTATCATTATCAATGATCAGCTTTTATGCTCCGAGACACGTTAAATGAAAAATACACGCTCATACAAGCTACACGATCCTACACTCTCATGAGCGTGAAGAGAACAATCAAAGCTTGTTACGCGAGTTCTCGGAGACGAGCGAATTTCAGAGAACTAGAGCAAAAACGCACAGCTGTACATAATCGTACATGCATGCGTGCACACAGTAAATAAACAAATTTCTCCTTATGATCCCTCCGGCCTATTGATCAGTTCTACGGTATTAAACCAGAGTGGTAAAACTCATTCATATGAAAGCTGCCGTCAACACTATAAAACAAAAGGTGACACTGAAGTAAAATCTAGTTGGACCACTCGAGTAATCGTGAGCGGTTCACGCGAACATTACGAACTGAAAAGGTCGTAGGCTACATTTTGAAGTATCGGAGGAAGCGAGTTTCATTGACAAAATGTTTAACGCACAACCACTTCTTTCGCGAATATATCAGGTCATCCCATAAGTAATGTCGTTTTTTTAGATTGGAATTTGAAGGACAAAAAAAAACAACTGAAACTTTTTAATCTAGTATATATTTTCCATCGGAATCAATGACACTGCCAACTTCCTACGAGCTTTTCAATGCCATGTTTATAAAATTCAGGCGGTTTTGAGGCAAAAAACGTACAAAGACTGGTGTGCAGGTCATCTAAAGAAGTATACTGTTTCTCGTCAAGATAGTTTTGCAGACTCCTGAAGAGATGATAATCTGAAGGCGCAAGGTCTGGAGAATATGGAGGATGTGGAAGTTTTTCCCACCCAAGCTGCTCAATTTTTGCAGAAGTGATCCGAGTGGTATGAGGACGTGCGTTGTCGTGGTGGAACACGATTCCTTTCCGATTAACCAAAGAAGGTTTCTCTTCTTTTAGTGCAGTGTTCAATCGATCCAGTTGTTGACACTAGACTTGAGAGGTGATTGTTTAGTTGTGTGGTAGTGTTTCAAAGTGTATTACACCACCTTTATCCCACCAAGCAACACCTTCCGAGGGTGAAGATTTGGTTTTGGCTGTGGTGTCGCTGGTTCTCCGGCACAAACCCACTGTCGACGGCGCTTAACATTCTGGTACAGTATCCACTTTTCATCACCAGTCACTAAACGGTGCAAGAACGGATCTTGGAGTTCACGGGAATGAAGAGCTGTGCTAATGTTTACCCGCACCCTCAGATCAGATTGTCGACCGACAATTCATGTGGCACCCATTTTCCTAACTTAGGCACTTTCCCGAGTTGTTGCAAATGTCGATGGATGGTGGACGGGGATGAATTGAGTTTCTGAGTCAATTCTTCGACAGTTGTTGAACAGTCTTCTTCAAGTGCGGCTAACAACAGGTCATCATCAAACTCAGCAGGGCATCCAGAGCGTGCTGCATCTGTCAAACAGCAGTCACCATTCCTAAACTTTTGAAACCATCTTTGACATTTCCTCACGTGCAGAATATCATTGCCATAAACTTCCTGAATGTTTCGCGTTGCTTCAGTAGCACTATTCCCTTCTTTGAACTCGTAAAGCATTATATGCTTGATATGCTCTTCTGATACCACCATTTTTATGAGGGGTTCACATAAAGCAAAACACACGTCTTCACTGGTCAAGGTCTGTAAAGTATGTAGCGAAACACGATAGATCTCCTCTTAGATATAACCTTCGAAAAATTTATGCTTAAACCGAGTAGGACTAGTTTAAACTTAATCTATCATAAAAAACGACATTACTTATGGGATGACCTGATATTTAGACGCCAAAAGGGAGTCCACATGGTAACGTAGGTTTAATAAACCTTTATAAAGGTTTTTTAACATCATGTACTGCGACATACGAATATTTAATATCTCGTCGGCAAGGACAATAATTATAATTTTCTATTTTCAACAAACTTCACTGAAATCAAATACAAATTATTCCAACAGGAAATTATTCCTATAGTAAATTAAATCCTTTATCAAACCGAGTTAAATGCAAATAGAAATATAAATATGGGTTCTACATCT
>JAJOZX010002393.1:657500-660694 GCA_023014485.1 Bathynomus jamesi
AAGAAGTGAGGAATCTCAAACACGCCGACCTGAATTACTTCAAGAACCGGCTGGACAGATTCTTGCGCAAACTCCATGAACAGCCATACGTGGCTGGCTACGAGGGCAGGAAGCGATCAGAGAGCAATTCCCTCCTTCACCAAGTCACATAAATGAGGGGGGATGCTGCAGAGGGGTCGACCGCAGAGTATTACCATTATCAAAACGTATTATGTCTATGACCGTAGGGATATTCGTTACATCTTCTATAGTAAAAACTGACGTAAAAAATTCGTTTAGCAAGGTAGCCATTTCCTTGTTTTCAGAAACGATCTCCGTTTACATTTTTCAAAGGCCCCAAGACACTTTTTACTGGATTTCTATTACTGACGTATTGAAAGAATCGCTTGGGGTTTTCTTTACCGTCACGAGCTATCGAGATTTCAAATTCGCGCTTGGACTTTTTTATTACACTTTTCGCTTCACTCCTCAGAGATATGTAGTTGTTTCGTAACAACAGATTATCTTTATCGCACTTATATAGCCAATAAGCCCTATCTCTACTCTTTATAATGTCTCCTACTCTAGAAGTAAACCACAAGGGCTTGTTGTTTACTTTCGCACGCTTAATTTTGTACGGTACACATTCCTCATTTATAGTCCTAAATACCGTTTCGAACGATTCCCACATTAGTTTTGCGTTGTAGTTCCCCATTACGTTTTCCCAATTGACGTGTGACAATTTATTTCGAAATTTACTAAAGTCTGCGTGCTGGAAGTTAGGAATTTTAGTAGAGTTAGTTGGTTTCCAGTGACTTACTGAGAGGACAAACTCTACCATATTGTGATCGCTATTGCTTAACGGTTCTATTAATTGAAGATCAGTAATTAGCCTATCATCTGTAGTTATTACTAAATCTAAAATACTGTCAAACCTCGTAGTTTCCCCAACCTTTTGAATAAGAAAGCTATCCTCGAGAAAATTAACAAAACGATTACCTTCCGCGTCTCCCTGCAATGTATCGTAATTCACGTTGGCGCAATTAAAGTCACCCATAACTAAAGCCTGCTCATTACCGATTATTCTCTTTAGTTCACGATATAACGCTTCGTCCGTATCAGCTGTTTGATTAGGGGGCCTATATATAACCGCAACAAAAAGTTTGAAATCGTTCAATTTAAGTTCTGCTATAGTCGAATCTATCGGTTCTGGAATTGTGTGCTTTACTTCTATAACGTTCGCAATATTATCTTTGATATACAACATAACACCGCCTCCTCGCCTACCTATTCTGTTTTTAACAAAAAGTCTATAACCTTTAATTTGATACTCCCCTACAAAGTCACGTGTTTCAGTGCTAAGCCACGATTCACTTATCGCAATTACATCATAGTCTTTACAAGCAATTACAGAAAAAAATCCGTTTATTTTATTTCGTACGCTACGAGCATTTAGGGATAGAACCTTCAAATTGTTTGTAACCGACACCTTCGCGACCGCAGTGGAAATTTGTAGAATTTACGCTGGGACCGTTCGAGTTACGGCAGCCTGAAAAGAAGAGAGTATTATGAAATAGTCTTCCTAAACGCGCAGCTCCTAACGTCATTAAGATGAAGTCCATCTTCGAGGAACAAGTCCCTCCTGCCGTAGAAACTGATCCAAAAATTCGCAAAATGCACTCCTTCCTGTTGGCAAAGAGACTTTAGGTTATTGTTAATATAGGTCGCCTTGCTGTGGAAATCGTTACGTTGGATAATTCGAGGAAGTATACCTGTTAAAACAATCTTATTAGTTTTCTCCTTTAGTCTCTCTAGTAAGCCCCTGTACCTAGCCAGCAGTTCTTCCGATCTAGAATTTAAAACGTTATTAGTACCGACATGAATAACATACGTTGTGTCCTCGGCGGTACCGTCTGTAAAATGTTCAACACTATTAGTTATATCCTCTTATTCCTCCACCCTTGCACCAGGGTAGCAGTAACGGCGCCTACTACGAGGGTTTCTCCCACAGAATCCTCGAGCTGCCCTCGAACAATGGAATCGCCAACGAGTCGTATTTCGGGTTCATCAGCATCTTCGAAACCTAAAACAGAAAACTTATTGCTTGTTATTACTGGTAGACAAGTCTTAGGTTTCCTAAATGGGGCTCCATTACGCACTCGAACGAAGGGTTGGGAACTAGGGGAAGAGAGAGGGCTATTAATACTATTTATATTATTAGTAGAAACTGAGGCAGGAGGGGTCGTAACTGGAGTCTCAAGGGATTCCAATTTTGCCGTCAGAAGCATCACGCTTTCTTGAAGCCTCACCCTGGCCTCCCTCTCACGTTCTAATTCGTTCCTCAGGACTTCCATGCTTGAGCACCACCTGCAAACTAACTGTTCATTATTATTAGCCATTGTAAACGCCTAAGCGGCAAATTTCCCTTCACAGCGACTCCAAGTACTTGACGGGGGTGCCATACTTTTAATTAGTTAAAAAACAAAACAAAACGAGCGTTTGGAAATTAATAAATTACAACGTAGGTCTACCGCGTGCTCATTGTGCCGTCACCTGCGAAAACACGCAAAATTGTTCTTGAAACGCAGAAACAGGTTCTTGTAACACAATTTTATGCTAAATGAATATACAGTATAATTAAGCTACCGACGAAAGATATGTTAAAGAAAAAGTATTAAATGAAACTTATCTGTCCGCTGTTTACCGACCTAATCCCTTTTTTCCCACGGTAGGTGACCCTTCTGGAGGTCAGGTAGTGTGAGAAGGAAAAATGAACCTTAAGAAACCTCGTTTCTGATAGATTTGAAAAACAACAAAGGCAAACCAAGGGAATTTCAACCATATAAAGCCTCGTGTAGTAATAGATTCGGAAACAAACAAGGCAATAGCCTTGGTTTACTCACGTAATACAGTAATGAATAAATTGAATAAATGAATATATTCGTTCATGAATCATTAGTAACACGAAGTAATTTAGTTAAGAATGCACGAAACACTTTTTTCTTTTTTTAAAGACACGAACGAAAACCACTTATTCACTTGGTAACAGTAACACTCGATAAAACACGTCTGTTCACAAGGAAAGACTGATCACGAATATATACACGTCTGTTCAGAAGGAAAGACTGATCACGAATATATACACGTCTGTTCACAAGGCAAGAATGATCACGAATATATACACGTCTGTTCACAAAGGAAAGAATGATCACGAA